>NTHP01000426.1:478094-490733 GCA_003416845.1 Oplegnathus fasciatus | reverse complement strand
AGCTCAGTGCATTTTCCGGCTCCTGTGTCCTTCGCCACTTGTTAACCTCTGGTCCGGATGCCGTCAAGCCCACGCGGGACTTAGGAAAGCTGCCACCAACCTGCCCTACCTGGATGGCTGCAGGGGAGACAAAGTGGGACCTTGAATCAAACAACTGTCACTGTTAACAATGTATGTCACCGTCTCGGAATGGGCCATAAAAACCAAATAAATGACGGCCATTACAGTGGAGATTGTGATTATGATAATGAGAATAATAAAGGCGATCATCATTACGATCATGATGATAATGATAATACTGTGATGATGAATTATAATGAATAAATCCCTACCCCATTTCCTAAATGGTGGGAAATGTATCACTAAGAGTGGCCTGCAGCCATCTGACAGCCTCAGAGCAGGGTGAGGGTTATCAGTGTGTGTGTGTGTGTGTGTGTGTGTGTGTGTGTGTGTGCACGTGTGCGTGTCATTTGAACCGTTTGTACTCTGGCAACAACCTACTCCCTTTTCACGTCTGTATCTCGGTACAAGATTGTGTCTGTGTATGTGACTTCCCAGCCAGTGTATAGTGTGTTTGCCATGCTCAGAGAGCACTTCCCAGGAGACCTTGCAGTTTACATATCACATTCAAACAGCTTTTGTGCTCAATATCTGCCTCTTCCACTCCCTCGTTTCTCATTCTCCCCTCGTCTCTCTGAGTTTCTTTATTTAGCCCCTTTTCCGAGTCACCAGCACTAAATCAGGGTTCGTTTTTGTTCATTTTAATCATTTGCTTGCTATTGCAGAATGGAGACTGTTCCCACCAGAAAAAACCACAGCACTGGCTGTTTGTTCGCACGCTAAAAACAAACTTTACGTTTCCTTGATGAGTGACCTCTTGTGGTCATGAGAGTAATTACTGTCCTCTCTCAGTAGCAAAGGTGGAAGTAGTATGACGCTGTTATAGGTTTGCAAAAGCACCTACCAACAGTCAACGCTGCTTTCTTTTAACCATGACTAGCTCTCTCCAAAGCTCAAATATACGTCTACCAACACCTGTAAAGCTCACTAATTAACACGGCGTATCTTGTTTGTTTTGTCTGCACGTAAAGAGAAATGTAAAAATGTGTGGTTTTTAGGTGCTGATAGTTCACGCCAGTTTATTCTCTGCTCAGTGCTGCCGTGCAGTGTCTCCAGCTTTAGAGTGGGTTGCCAGATACAGTTGGTAATTACAGCTTTTAGTATACGTCTCAGGCATGATAATAGCAAACCTGGCAACCTCACTATGACAGCAAGACTCCGAGAAGTCACTGCACCTGCAAAAAAATAGTGCCAGCGCGTAACTCCACCTAAAATTGCAAAATACCGCTTTTATACCTGTTTGTGTACAGATTAAACATCAAGATACTGTGTGTGTTAATTAGTGAGCATAAGAGGTGTTGGTAGACATATTTCTTAACTTTGGACAGAGTCGGGTTAGCTGTTTCCCCTTGCTTCCAGTTTTTATGCTAAGCTAAGCTAGTTGCTTCCTGGCTCTAGCACTACACTTAATGCTCATACATGAGGTATTGATATTGTGATTTAACTCTCTGAAAGAAAGCAAACAACCGTCGCTTGCAAAATGTTGAACTATTAATTTAACCAAGTAATTTTAGCGGTTTGAATTTAACCAAACCTCAACCACAGAGATGGCAGGTTAGAAAATGCTTTTACGAACAGTCGACTGTTGTGTAACAGTCAAACGCATTTTGAAAGACACTGACAAACAACCTATTTTGCCAAATATCAGGACTTGTGCAAATAGACTTATCCCACAATGGCGCATAGAAGAGAGGATAAACTATGCGGTTGACCAATGAGGTTTTGTCCACAGAAAATACATCAGAAAAAGAAACTGCCTCAAAAACAAGGTCCATCTAAACAGACAAGCCGCCAGCACCCTCAGTGAAATTCATCACCGGTGTCACAGAGAAAAACAAGTGGAATTTGTCATTGACATCAGACACGTCATTTATATAGAAATGTCAGCATAGCATTCGCATAATGATGGAAACAACAACGCTGAGGGCTTTGGGCCTCGCACTCTGATGGCTGTGTGCAAACGTCACCAATAATGTGTCTTTAGTCTAGACATGTCAGGGCTCTGTGGGATCTATATCCACGCCTTTTTGTCAGCGCCTTCAATCTTCCCTGTTGCTCAGGAGCTAAGTGCAAGAGATTAATAAGTGGATTTGTAATGCACAACCTCAGGTTTGACACTATAAGTCATCGGCTGTTTATCGCTTTGGCTTTCTCGCCGGATTGAAAAATGGCAGACGCTGAGTAAGTTAGTTAGCCAGGCCTCCCACCCCACCCTGCACCCCGCCACCCTCCTGTTTCAAACCCCCCTTCCCATACTTCAGGACCGGGAGGTACAGTATACTGTAGCAGCTAATGAGCAGCTTGTGTCTTTTCTCTGTTTGTTTCCCTCTGGCAGACAGATGATGTGACGCAAACAGAGGGCTCTCAGCAGCTCCAGCTCCAGCACTCAGACTCTTCAGAGAAGCAGCAGCCCAAAAGGTTACATGTCTCCAACATTCCCTTCCGCTTCCGGGACCCTGACCTAAGGCAAATGTTTGGGGTGAGTACCTCGAAGCGAAATTCCAATTCATTACAACTTGAGTTTTATTTTTGTAGGTTTGGCCTTTATATATCAGGTATGGTAACGCTGTACTTGCTAAATCAATTCATGAGATCTGGGAACATGGTAACAATGCTACAACAAAATCAAAAACACAGGCAGTCAGGTGACCAGACGTGTTGTAAAACTGAAGTTTAGTACACCCAAAATGTCAGTAATACTCCTCATTGCATGGAATCCCGCAGTTTTATATTGGAGGCGCCCCACCTCACCGGAAACGAAGAGCGCCTCCGCTGACATCACAAGAGATTATTACACTATTATGAAAGAGAATATTTAGCTCATTAAGCTTTAGGGGAAACGAGCAGAGGGGCTGAATCACACAACATAGGCCACATATTTAATGAGTGATTGCTTAAACCAGAATCTAGTATCTACACTGTCAGGAAAAAAAGAGAACCTCCTGAGTTTTTACAGATTGGGAAAAGTAAAGAAAAACAGCCCGATCAGTCACAATGGGGTGCTGATGTGTGAGGAAAAAACTCACTGCCGCACTGACACCAGGCTGAAGTTAGTTGAGATATGGAACCCAGTGCTGTAATAATTTTACCATTCATCTTTGTCTTCTCTCCCAAAGAGGTTCAGCTATCCTGACGTTAGTTTAAGACCTGTTTGATCTTCTGGCTGCTTGAGTTGTTTGTCCTGCCAGACTTTTAGCGATGTTTCCGTGTCCCCAGATCTCAGCGATTAACTTGAGAACAATGTTATAATTAACAATGGGAATGATGGCCAAAACTATGAACAGAATTAACATTCATTTCTTCTATCTCGGTCACTAGCAGTATACATATATATATGTATATATATATATATATATATATAAAAGCTTAAGTAGCTTTTCGACCATCACAGAGCATTACATTGTCTGCTGAAATCAGGACAGAGGAAATTATTTTTCCTGATTTCCTATTTAGAGGTTACACATCCAGAGTGGTCAGCTGCAGACAAGTGCAACCAGATTACATATCAGCATACCAGAGGTCCTCAACAGAAATTCTCTCTTTCTCTCTCTGTCTCTTGCCCAATTAATGAGGCAATGAATAGTTCAACAGCTCACCCTTGTGTCTCACAAAAGCCTCAATAAGAATTGAACCAAACATCCCCAATTCAATAACGATAATGGATCTGAAAGGAGGCGATTGCCAAAAACGTACTTTAAATGTTATGCGCTAATTGGACCATTAGAACCCAGAGGCGTTAATTCTCGTCGTTATGAAGACAACATCCAGCTGATGATATTAATTACTCGAGAGGCCTGGCTGTGGCTTTATAAATTGCAGACAACATGGTTGCTCTCTCTCTCTCTCTCTCTCTCTCTTTCTTTCTCTCTCTGATTGTTGGCTTTATTGTTCCCAGCTCTGGTGCAGGTCGTGTGGAATCCAAATCGCCTCAGTAATTAGCTCGGAGGCTTTGTGTGCCTGGCCGGCGTATGCAGATATACGATACAAAATTGATCGCAGCCCACCCAGTCCCCCTCAATCACCCTACTCACCCACGTGTTGCCCGTTCCTTGCTGATACATGCCCCCCTTCCCTTCTTGGTGGTTGGCATAGTGGAGGATTGTGGGATTGATTGTCTTGGGTAGAGCTTGGCAAGGAGATAGCTGGTCTGCTCCACCCTCTGACATGGCCTCCACAATGGGCCTTTGTGTGATCGGCGTGTGCAAAGCCTCATCCCTCTAGCTCTAATGGCTTCTGGAGCGCCACCGGCTCAATACACCATTACTGTTGCGCATGAGTGAAACCCACAGACATGCAGGCAGGAAGACGAAGGAGAGGGAGAGTGGAGGTGCTGCATGTCCCACTAGAGAAGGCTTCTTCATCAGAGCAAAGTCCCGCCAGGAGCTCCATCTGCTCCTACGCGGCGCAGAGAAACCCTCTCTGGTGACGACAGCAAAGGTTTCACATCCAGTAGAGAGCTTTGGGGCTGGCACCCTAAAACAAGAAATGAGGGTCTGAGATGCACCCCGCATGACACAGGATTAAGGGTGTGGAGAAACCTGTGAGCCTTTAACGAGGCGCTGAATGAAGGGCTCATTAGGACGACCACACTGGACCTTAATCAGTAATTAGAAACTGTGATCTCTGAGAGCTAGCAAGTGCGGGGGAAATGAAAACACTCGAAGCACGAGCAAGCTCTGTGCGGCGCCCATGCTGCGCTGCTCGAGGGTGCCCTTGTTTGTGCGACTGGGTTCTTCAGCAGTGCTTCTTTCAGTGCATATAAGGGCTCTCACAGCATTCCCCAGAGCAATCAGGACCTCTGCCCTCCCCCCATCCTGCTGTCACACTGACTGCTGCGCCTGAACATGCTCTACACTGGCACTCTACCGTTTGAATACACGGGGCTGTTGTCGCGTAATTATAGGTTTCTGAAGAGCTTAAAGATATTCAAGCTAATCAAAGGTGGAGGCACAGTGGCCTCGGTCTTGTTTGTTGCTTCCACACAAGGAGGCTTAAGGCGTAGGAAATACACTGTATTGTAATTTCGCTCAGGAAAAAGGCAGCAACACTGTTTCAAAGGACCATACCAGTGTGTTTACAAGTTTTAGCTCCTTAACTGCAAATCATGTGTGCTTTACATTTTTGCTGACCACCTTTGTATGCATGCTACACATTATTAGAATTTTCAATGCATTTTTTATCTACCGTTCCAGGCATCCATTGGTTTGCGTTCATGCCAGTGTAAATATCAAATATTAATCCAATTGCTTTTTATCCGTAATGTATTTTAAGTGCAGAATGATTCTGCAATTTTATTTAATAACAATAATGTAATGGAAGCCATATTGAAACTGAAACGAATGGAAACCAGTGGGTGCCTGGAATGGCAGAAAAATATATATAAAACTAAAATATGTGAGAAATAAGATAAAACATGCAAAACTACTGGTATGATCCTTTAACTTGTGAATGCTTCTGTTTATCTTTTTATTTTCATATTCATATTGTATTGTTTTTGTAGCCTATGGATGGATGAATCTAGCTGCAGCCTCTTAGATGACGTCAGTCTCCCTTGTCCTCCCTCTGGAGACTCCTCCCATTGAAGCTATTGTTTATCGGTGCTGCTGATGCAGCTGTTTCTCTGTGTGTGTGTGTGTGTGTGTGTGAATGTGTGTGAGTGGGTGGGTGGGGATAGAGAAGTGCATGAGATCACTGGTGAGCAACGAGCAGTCCCCAGCGCCATGTGGAAATCCACAAAGACGACTTCCTCTGAAACTAATTAATCGACGCCACAAGCCCATTACGCTCGGTTAAAACAATTAGCATCTGCACATTGCGTGGGGAAAGCATTGTCATCTCAGGCGAGAAAGGGGCATCACGCTGGGACATAAATGCCTGTGTGTGTGTGTGTGAGTGATCGAGCCAGCGCTTCGTATTCGAATCAATGAAGCTGAGCGCCATATGAGGCAGATGTGTGGATAGGATCTATGGAATCTCCTTCCGAGAACAGATATATGGGGGAGGAGATACACCCTGCTGAAACAGAGGACGTTTTAAATAACCAAGCCTTGTTTACCAAGCCTTTAACTTGGTGTGGTGAGGTCACCACGCAACCCTTTCAAGTGGGAGGGAACATGTTTTCCGTTAACCCATAAACCCTCACCTCCTCAAGCCCACTCCACTCACTTCAGCCAGATAATAGCCAGCTCCTCCTAACCCCTATTAGTGGCTCAGTCAAACGATCCATCCATTCCCATTGAGCGTCGACCACATGGAAGGCCCATTTCTTCCCTGTTGTGCCGAAATGAAGGCGACGCGGACCGCTTGACAGGGTAATTACTTTTAATGAAATAATACGGCCATTGTAGACAGCAATTAAAAGTCGCTCTCACTCCACTCATTAGAGGAACTTACAGTTTACTTTCATTCCTCTGTTTTCTAATGATCCGAAGGCAGGCCTGTTAAATCGAAAGGCTGGAGCATGTTAACCCCTGGGGACTGGCCCTTAGGTCCTGTTGACTGTGAGAGCACACAAACAAAGAGAGGAAGAGAGAATAAAGCAAAGAACTGAGAGAGGCATATAAAAGGATAGAAAGGTACATTCAGAACTGATCCACCAAACTTTCCACAAGTCAGAGCTCAGTTATCCGCTCAGGAGACTTGAAGAAGTGAGTTTCAGGTGATCGTGAAGGTGGAGGGGGGGGTCCCATAACTCAAGACAACGCCAACATATAAGCTGATGCTTCTTTTTCCTCCTTGTGTTAAAACTATCCAGCAAACAAACATCAGAGATGCTGATATGTAATCAAAGATCCAGTATTTCTTAAGATACTGTGATCTCATTTCATATAGTATTGATAGAAATACAAAAATATATTAAAGAAGCAGCTATGAGTTCTCTCTTTAAAGCGTGCCAGGCAGCTTCAAGAACTGTTTGCCGAGCTAACAAATGCAAATTGACCGCCATTTCCTCACAAAAGTAACATTTCCATATTGCCTTAATGGTTTTTCTTTCTCCAGTCGTCCTTCTCATGAATTCACAGTCAGTGAGGCTTTCTAACTCCATCTCTGCCCCACTCTTCTCTTTTTCTTTTCTCTTTTTCTTTTCTCTCTGCAGCAATTTGGAAAGATTTTAGATGTGGAGATTATCTTTAATGAGCGAGGATCCAAGGTAAGTGAACTAGAACACCAGCTGCTTCATTACCATGTACTTCTTCTGTTTCCTAATGATGGCATTAGTGTAGTGTGTACATTGGCTGAGAGTAGTGGTCCCTAAGCCTGGTCCTGGAGAGCTGCATCCACCATGCCTCTCTTTCTCTTTCTCCCTCCCTCCCTATTGTTTTTGTTGTTGCAGCTCTAACCCAAGTTGTGAATCATTAGCCCTGTCAATCAATTCACTATTGAGCTGTTTCACAATTCACTTAATCCACCAGCAGGCTGCAGGTCCTCAAGTTTATGGAATTTAAACTGCTTGTTTAGGCACCGGGTCCTCTTTGAAGGTTGAGTGTTGGTCCTACATTATTCAGGTTTTATCATATTGTTTTTAAATATACTATAATTCAGGGTAAGAAAAACGTTATCTGGGATGTTTTGCAAATAAATGTAGTTCACTTAAAAGAAATCTAATCCCACTTTCACCTCACATTTCAAGCTGTGGACAAACAGGACATCATCTGTTTGCTATATGGAGGCTTCACATCCAAGCTAATTTAATTTGTGATTTTAAAGGAGCCAGTCAAAGGATAAGCTTGCTGTTATTCTATAATTTTCTTATCGTCAACAAATCCCATGAAAAGACCAAAACCAACAATGTGTTGCTCTGTTTCTCAGCACTTCCTCACACTGTCTGTGGCTCTCCGCCCGAAGCCCATTGGTTCTTACTGAAGATGTAAATCTTTTGGGCCACAGATACACAGATTTCTTTTTTTTTTTAAAAAGGCTCAGTATTTTCCTAAAACAGCTGGGCACTATAGTTTTTAGTATACGTTACTTAAACAGGACTAAATAGTGCCATTGTTGAGAACTATTTTCAGCGGCGGATTAATCCACTTTTGGTGATCCAGTGAGTATTTCCAACAGCAGGACAGTGTACATGGGATTGATGATGATATTTTTTTATTCTATGGCACACAGGAATAAGTACTCTGATTTTGGTCTTTTCACAGAATTTGTTGACATTAAGAAAAACATAAAATATAGACAGCCCTAGTCTTTCGGGTCAGTTGTACAGAAAATGTGAAATATTCGATATAATTCAAATTTTATCTCTTAAAATGTTATTTTGTCTTTCTTGCACGACTTTGATCATGCATGAATGTATTTCAGAGATAATCTGAACTCCTAAACCAAAAATACGAACAAGGCACCAGAAAAATAGCCACAGCGCTGCTGCGTTACTGCAGTATTAGTCTCCTAACCACCTACCATGGACAGGTGAAGCCTGCGGTGGTGTGAACAGCAGAGTGCTACTCATCCAGCCGTTCATTTAATAGAGTGTACTAAGCTCCACAGCTTTCCATTCATAAAGGAGACAGGATCCCTGGCTGGGTGTTGAGGCATGAATACTATTGATTCCCATTCATACCTGGGAGTAGTTTGGGCTCGTATACAGGCATGCGGGGAGCCCTGGAACCAGGCGACGCTGCTGCACTCAGCCCCCTCTGCCAGACAAGATTGAGCACCGGATAAACCTGCCTCCTCCGCCGTAACAAGCATTTATTGTTTGTGCCCTACAAAGCCATTACCCATGATGCCTCTCTCTTTCTCCCGCACCCTGTGTGCTACATAATGAACCTACCAGGCCATTAATAAACAATCTATTTCCTATGAAGCTTTGGCAATTTGCATTCAATATGTTTGTCTCCTTTGAAAAATGGTGGCTCCACTCTCCCCTCTTGTAAGCTAATTATTTGTGCATGATAAAAAAAAGATAGAGGGGGTAACCACAGTCGGGTGAATGTCCAAAGGATTAATTTTGCCCTCAATTCCTTTTTTGAATTTATTTCTTTATCTCTCTTTCCCCAAGGACAGGTCCCGTTTTATTTATGCTAGGAATAGCAGCCCGGAGATCCTGTGTATGCATACGAGATCACACTGCTCGCCATCTCTCACATGTATTACATCCTCAAGCAATTATCAGGCAGCGCCGGCCATGCTCCCTCTTCCCCCTGCCCATACCTCTATAAGTATATATAGAAACCAAAGGAATGGGACTTGTTTGGCCAGCATATCTTAATGCTTCTGCTATAGAGCTCAGGTCCAGTATCCCAGTCCACATAACTCAAGGAAGTGACAAACCCCCCAGGGGAGCGAAGGAGACAGAGAATTGGGGGGATGGAAATGAGAGGTTGGGTATATTTTGGTCGGGGTTTAAAGTCAATATCCTCGCTCTTCTCTATCACAGAGGATGGTATTTGCGGTGACACCATTCACTCTTTCGCATCAATGGGCTGGTGTAATTTTGCCTCCATAAAAAAGTCCTACTTATTAGAGCAGTGAATTAGAAATAGTCAGAGATCAAGTTAACATCTCTCTCCGGAGAATTCACACTCACTCCTTCTCCTGTTGCCCACGTCTTCAAAGGGAGACAGGGCCGTTTGAGCGGCCGCGCTGCTGAAGTTGTGTAGATAATTATACGACTATTATGGCAGCTAACACAGTGTTTTGCATCCACGGCTTCCTGACATTCACCCATGGCACCGGTGCTGTGCTGTTTAATTGGGTAAAGCAGGCAGGTTTGTTGGTGTTGTTGTGTGAGGTCATGTCACCGTTATCCTCTCCTCCTCGGATCTCTCTGTTTGCTGTTTCCTGACGCCTCACTAACTGCCTCTAATTAATCTGGCTGCTTACAACTCGACTCTGCCACCGCTGCTGCTCACCTACTCCTGTCTTCTCACCTCTCTTTCCCTTCTCTCCTCCCTTCCCCTTTCTTCTTCCTCTGTGTGTGTGTGTGTGTGTTTGTGTGTGGGTGTGTATGTGTGTCCATCCTTTCCTTCTCCCTTTTCTCTACCGGTGGCTAACGTGGCGCTCTCAGGGCTTTGGGTTTGTAACTTTTGAAACAAGCACAGATGCTGATCGTGCACGGGAGAAACTAAACGGTACAATCGTAGAGGGACGCAAAATAGAGGTGCTTTCATTTTTTCCCTTTTCCCCATCTTTTTCTACTTCCTGCCTGCTGCCTCTTAAACTTACCTATAAACCCATGCATTAGCATGTGGCTGATGTGTGTGTGTGTGTGTGTGGATATCTGCATCCCTGAATGTATGTGCCTGGGTGCATGCATGCATAATGGTGCATATAACTTGTTCTCAGTAGAATGCGGGATCCATACATGTCAACCTGGACACGCCAGTTGTACATCATCACCTGACAATGCAGAATGAATGCATGCCATCATCCTCTGGGTTCCTGTCAAATCTGAGAAGACCTGCATTCCCCTGTCACCATCGTTTAGTGTTGCCTGCTTTAATTCTGCTCTTGTTTACGATGAGCCAAGCCCCCACTCAGTCATTCTCATCAGGTCAATAGAAGAAAATCAAAGCACTGTCTGTGTTTTTCTTTTGGAATCCATTTGTTTATCCAACCAATTACTGAATTTGGAGGATGTTCTTCTTTTTATTCATACCTGTGGGTAATTGGTGCATGCTCTCCCCCTCTTTCTAGTAATTTAATAATCTGTAAGAAAATTGAAATGATGAATAAATTCATGAAAGGGTGAACAAAACTCAATCACACCAAAGTGCTACAAACATTTGCATAATCATTTATTTATTTATCTATTATTTTATGAATTTGCCTTTATTCGTCTTGGTTTGCTGCTTGCATTTGGCCCATACCGCATATCTGAATAGTAAATGTAAAAGGTCAGTGATAACAGGTTTGTTGCTTTGAACAGGTGAACAATGCAACAGCACGAGTGATGACAAACAAAAAAGTGGCCAACCCTTACACGAATGGTAAGTGCCAAACTGTATCATTAAACAAAATGATAACATTTCCATTTAGTTCTCATTGTCAGTTGAGTTTTTTTCTCCGTTTGTTCACCAGGCTGGAAGCTGAACCCAGTGGTAGGAGCTGTCTATGGTCCTGAACTGTATGCCGGTAAGAGACCTACAGCTTCTGCAGTTTGAAGTGTTTTTCTCTCTACCTTCCACCACGTGTACCGCACCGTACCTGAGGCCACTATCAACCGCAGCCAATCCCAATCTGACCCCTGAATTTCTACAATCGGGCTCATCCTGAACCTACTGAACATGAAATTCCCCTCAAATCAAAGTGAATCTGAGAGCAGCCCAGATAAGCAGTGGATGATCCAAGCCTCTCTGAGTGGCTGAGGGAGCCTGAGCCATTGTTTGCGCGGTGTGCAACTGTAAAGCTGAAAAAAATGATTTCAAGAGCAAGCGCCCCTGCAACTGTTATCAGATTGTGGAGGCTGCTGCTGTGGATGGATTTGCCAAGTGCGCCAGATTGACTTTTACAGAGCTAACCGAATAAGGGAGATTGAGTGAGCGATATTGTTGGCACCTACCCTGTCGAAGGCCGCTATTCCTTCTGGTCTCAGTAATGGAGGAATGAGATGAGCTCAGTGGGGTTTTCCCTATCTCTCTCTGCCTCGACATGCCAGCTTTATTGCTGTATGTTATATGAACCCTTTGCATTTTAATGAGGGGGAAATGGTACTATTTCATTTGGAAGAAGTGCTGAGCACATCGCGCCACTTTAACGGCTTTCCTTTCTGCTCATTAGACTAAAATCTGTTCATTCCCCGGACAGCTTTACGGCGAACCTCTAAATAACTGTCCATGACAGAAAGCAGTCATCTATCATTTTTATTTCATCCCCAACCCCTCACCCCCTCCATGCCTCCGCCCCTGCCTCCCATCCACCTCCTCCTCCTCCCCCCAACACTCCCTTGGTTTTGACATCTTCCCCTGATAATTATAGACATGCACAAACACACACACATCCCTCTGTAGGTGCATGCGCATGCTCAAACATATGCATTACGCCATGGTCAGGTGGAGTTTTCACTAAATTAAAAATCTGGACAGTAAGTAAGTCTTAACTTTTATTAACAATCATTTCACTGACCTATATATACACACAACACTATCCTCTGCCCTGTTTTTTACACTCAGACCAAAGCATTCCAGCATACAGAAATAGATAACCTATGTAGAACACAGACACTAATACATGTCCCCTCTTACATGCACACTTTCTCCATTTTACACTCACACACACTCACGCACACACACACTTCCCAAATCATCTCATAAATCAGAGGGAGTGTGGTCCACCACTCCAGGCAGGGGAAGCAGGAGGGGTTGGGTGATTTATTGGCTGCTAATTTTTCAAGTCGTCTTGACATGGCACTGGAGTTTGCCAAGCCTAAACGACAACATATGCTTGCCAGCTGGGAAGATGGGAAACATAAATAAGAGATACATTTTTGAAACAAAACCGCCCCGATGAGCAGCAAAAGGCTGTTTTAGCTTAAAGAAAAAAAAAACCATTGACCATGCATGGCTTTGACTATGA
>NTHP01000426.1:455065-478074 GCA_003416845.1 Oplegnathus fasciatus | reverse complement strand
AAAAAAACCCCTGCAAGAATCAGGTTCGCGGGATTCAGGACGTATTCCAAAATCATTATAGCTACAGTTAATATACTTTTGGTGGGAGTAAAATGGGATATAAAGGCGATTAATCACTGTTTATCAGTCCTCATTTCTGTGCGGGAGATCAGTGAAATTGGGAGCCATAAATCCTGGCTCGGTGACAGCACACTTCGTCTCCATTCGTCCTGGCGCTACAGGTTTATTGTCCTCAAAACCCATTCAGGAGAATGACGGATGAGAGCCTCATGCCGGCTCCCCGCTCTTAACCTCTTCCAGGGTAGATTGGCTCCTCCTACTGATGGAGGAGGGGGGTGAGGAGTAGTTGGTGAGGTACAGGCAGGTGGCGCCAACCCCGAGTCCATGTCCTCTGATGCCACATTACACCAAACCTCCCCCGGAGCCCTGCTGGAGGGAGGAGGGGGTCGTGGTCCAGGAAAGAGGAGCAAGGTGATTGGGTTCCCAGTCAAATGGAGGAATTGGCAATAAAACATGGCAGTGGCACAAATCATGGTGTGTGGTAGCTGGTAGGCATCCAGTATCTATGCTCACCTTTGTCCTCTTTTACTGTGCACAGATCTGGTTTACATGAAAACTTTTGTAGAACAAACCCCAGAATCTGTCCTCCACTTCTTCAACTACATAGGTCTATCCATATATATATATATATATATATATATATATATATATATATATATATAAAACATCTGACCATCTTTGTCTTGTCTTGGACCATTTTATTTGTTTAGTGACACGTGCACGTCTGTATATACAGTTTATGATTATATACGAAGTGAGAGGGTGTGTAGCTAAAGTCAGCACACATGTGAGTGTGTACAGGTACAGAGTGTAGAATTCTGTATATGTACATAAAGTTTTAATTTGTGTTTTTATATTGTTTTCGACATACATGTTAGTATGTTGTATGTGAGTTTATTTTTAACTATGTGCACACATGTATTTGTGCATGCACAAATATGGATCAGTGTGATCATTTTTCAAGTTACATTAATTTTCTTATTTTCGTATGTGTAATATAAAATAAAACAGTTGCAGATTAATATTATATAAAAACATGGAAAAATATAATTAAATAAGAAAAACATTCAGAGGCAGATCTGCATGCAGTACATATTGCACTGTTTAGCTCATCCTACAATAATTGGCAAACTTTTCTGGATTATTCCTCGTGTTGGATGTTTTCAGCACCATGGACAGCTGCCACTTAGAAATCCCTTCGTATGGCCAGTCCCCTCAGGCTAACAGAGAGAGAGACTCTCCTCTGCAGCTAATTCCTAAGGAGACAGGAGATGAGTAGCTTTTCATTCACCAGTTCATATTTTCTGCTACCAAGGTTTGGAGTTTTCTCGAGGACTCGTGAAAAGCTACCAGCTGTGTAAATGACAGAAAAGAAAGGCTAATTGCCATCTTAATATATGTAGACAGATCCTTTCATTGTTGGAGTGTACGTTAGGGGGATAATTAAGCTCCAGACTCTTGATTAGATTAAGCTGTTTTTGGTCCCCAGTGCGTGGATTAAGTGCTCATTGCCCGATGTATTTGAGCAGGAAGTATTAGAGAGATCAACCTTGTGGAAAATCAGATCTTTCTTTATGGGAGCCGGTTATGACCCCATCATTGGCACAGAGCTGGATTACCTCAGGTCCAACTGGCTCTGCAGGTATTGAGCTTCTCTCAAGTTGACACATATGACATATGAGGTGCAGCGTGACCCCGCCGCCCTCCAGCACATAACTCATATTTTCTCCAGCCCCCCTCCCGGAAAAGGTGTTTGACTTTGGTGGCTAGACCAGGTTTGTGCTCTCATACACCGTGGCTGTTGTTGCTTTTCACGGGCTTACCAAGGTGTGACAGTGCCTTTGATTTATGGGTTATTATTGAAGCAGCGTAGCCTATCGCCAACTCATTATAAGTTTACATTCACATACATCACTGCATGCATATTGCATACAAATTTCCAAAAAAGAAAGAAAGAAGCAATTGGACTCTCTGGGGCCCAGAAATAGCAGCGATTTGTTAAGAAGAGTGAAAAAAAAACACACCTCGGAAACTATCAAAGAGGATTGTTTTTGCCCTTTAGCAACTGCGCTCAGATGTCCACTGCTCCAAAAAAAGAGACTAATTTAAATGTCAAGGTCAGCATTATAAATCACTTGGGGGAAAGGGGGCACCCTGCGAGTCCAGGCAGTCTATTGGTATGTTGGCAGCAAACAAAGTGCCATGCACCTTGGTGGGTGTGTGGAGGGGGGCTATGTGGGTGTTACCTGACCAAATGAGACACAGAGTTTGAATATGTGTGCGGACCCACTAATGGAGCGTGATGTTAATGGCAGAAGACATTAAACCTGGCTCTCTGTGTTTTTAAAAGCACCACTAATCTGTCTCCCTGTCAGCTTTATTGAAGCAGCGGGGCTAGGGTGTGCATCGTTCATTAGGATGCTCACTGGCCTCGTCCACCTGCAGGGTTAACGCTGCACACGGCACAGTAACGCCGGGCCGTCACTCCCGAGGCAGAAACCTACACCTATACAAATTATATACGAGCTACCATGGATCTTCATTGCAGTCTAGTTTATCTGCGATTGCGAGGGACTGCCTGCCGTCTCCTTTGTGGCAGCGGGTTCATCTGAAACCCATCGGATACATGTTATTAACCTGTGTTACTCACCCCACTCCCCCCAACAAGACCAGACAAGAGCTTCACAGCTTCCCATCAGCGAGTGATCTCTGATGGGTGATGAAATCACCCAAAACATGCTATGGAAATGAATAAAGAAGAATAAGGTGAGGGGAGGGTGATGAGGGGGTGCTGCTGGGGATGAAGAATAATGGGGATGACTGCGCTGTGATGAACTAGGCATTGGGGGAGGGAGAGAGGGCGAAGAACAGAGGGAAGGGGGATGTGAGGGAATTTCGATTGCTGGAATAGAGGAGGCCAACTTAATCATGTCTAGAGATCGGTGTGTTTGTATGCACCTCCACAGCTTGTAATCAGACAGCCACTGGACTGATTGAAGGTTAAGTAGAGAGCTGAGGATCACATCGTCCGTCCTCTAATCTGTGATAACGGACACTTTGTCGCACCATCACACCAACCCCTGCTACTCACCCTGACGCCTTTCACCCTCAACCCTCCCTTTCTGATTCACCGGCAGCCGTCAGCAGAAGACATACAGTATGTAGCTGCGTGATTGGCTAAAGATGGTCCCAGATGGGTTTCAAGATGGGGGTCATGCTGAGGTTTGGGCCTTGGCTGTCCAGCCCATCTGCTCCATTTCCCCTTGGGGAAAGTTCTGAACATCTAGTCAGGTTGTTCAACAACGTTCACCTCCCATTTGACTCTACTCAACACCTAGAAACGCCCTCTACCTCTCCCCCGTCCACCCTCCCACTGTTCTCCTCGCTGCTAGCCCATTGTGTCTAAACTATGCAAAAGCCGTGGTGCGAAACTAGTGGTATTGCATCCATTACCTGCCTATGCTTCAAGGCTGCCCCTCACCAGGCATCAGGAAAGGATGCGTACAGCAAATGTGGATCCTTGCTGAGTACGGCACAAAGCAGCGAGCTGGGAAAGGGGAGAGTGCTCGATGAGGCGCACCTAGAAAAGATTAAATCTATTGTTTCCTTGTCTTCCCCATAATGCATTCTGTCATAGGGAAAGCAGTGCCACACGTCTCTCTCTAATGTATTCTGTCATAAGGTAAGCAATGCCAAGTCGAGGATGTTCTCTGAAAGTCATTTTCTCTTCTCTCGTGTGTTTCCTTCCATAGTAACAGGGTTTCCCTACCCTGCCACAGGTGCTACGGTGGCCTATAGGGGTGCCCACTTGCGAGGTCGGGGGCGGGCTGTGTACAATACGTTCCGCACAGCTCCACCGCCACCACCAATCCCAGCTTACGGAGCGTGAGTATTACATCGAGTGCAGACAGTGCCGGACTTTTTGTTGTGTTCATGCTGTAGTACGTATGTGTGTGACTGTAAACAAGACTTTCCTGCTCCAATTACGTGTTTGCATGCACATGCTAGAGTTGTACATACTGCATATTTGCATTCTTCAAAATCTTGGTGTGCTAGTCATAATTTCACAATTTCAAAGAGGAGGTTCAACAGGGGAGAGGGGTGATAAGTGTTGTCATATATTGTTTTTTCCTAGTTTTGTTGAAAACAAGTTATTATATAGGATTATACGACACGTTGTCAAATTTGGAAAACTATAATATCAAAAACATTAGAGTTAACTAATGTTAACTAAAGTTTGTTAAAATAATAATCCTGGTCACCAGGTGCTGCTGTTGCAGGTACTATTTACTTTGTTATTCTTCCTGGAGCGGTCTTTGGAGAGTAAAATCATTGTTTGTATCTAGGTATGTACATGCCCTAACTCTGCCTATCCTTATATTTGTACGTTGTCTGTTGACAAAGGAGGAACTAACAAAGCCACAGGGAGAGTTGTAGAGAGCTGAGATAGCGTATTACTGGGCAGATCTCACTGGACTGTGACCAGGGCCTATGCTGATCTCCTGGCTTTGTGCAGCCCTGCCTCACATTCGTCTCTTATCAGCAGTGGTCTGTGTGGCCGTGGGAGAGGTCTGACGGAGGCCGGCCGAGGGCCCAGTATAGCTGTCTATCTGTGATTAGATCAGGATCCATCTTACTCTCTGTAGAGGGACTCGCCGCTGAAGCTGGGGCTGGAAATCCCATGTCCCCTTTCCCCTCCCTCCCACTCCAGGGCCCTTTGCTACTGATGGCAGCTGGTTGATTTATATAGTGGAGTCATGTGACGGAGCTCCTTCGCTGCCTTCTTTTGTCCTCCCCTCCTCTCCCCACCACCACCAGCCCTCCTGACAACACTGCAGCAACTGGAAAGACAAACAATTTTACCAGAGCAGAAAATTGGACGGGGATGTGAAACGGTTGCACTTTTCGCTTTAATGTGTCATTCATTATTTGTGGTACAGTACACTAAAGCTGCAAAGAGCTGACCCCACAGACCCACAAATGGTTGAAATAGGAAGAACGTCAAGGGCTGAGATTCAGTAGGGCAGCGTGTACACCAAATCAACTAATGCTCCTTTCCTGTTCTCTAATTTCACAGGGTGGTGTACCAAGATGGCTTCTATGGTGCAGAGATCTATGTAAGTACAGTTGGCTTTTCCTCTTGCCTGCTTAGATGAAACAGAAGTAAAGCAGACAAAAAGCCCAGCCCTGGAGACAAAAACGTGATCTCCTCAGCCCCCAGCGTTCTCCTAGCCTCGCTGCCAAGCCGGCGTCGATTAGGCCTCTGTCTGCTGTGCCAAGAAACCCAACAACAAAATTTAAAACCCCCTCAGCTCCTCCCTCCTCTCTCTCTTCTCTCTTCCTATGATCTCAGACTTTGGCAAAGAGGCAGAACCGGGCTTAGTGTCCCGTGTCAAGTTAGGTCATTTCTTACTTTAGATTTGTCTGGGTTTTTGAGGTGGCTTGTCTTCTGCAGCCCTCCCCCCCCTTCTCGCTACCTCTTTCCTCCTCTCTCCTGTTTTGCGTTTGTGTACACTCAGAAGGTTTGGCTGGGATATCCCTGCCTGCCCCAGGGGGTCTGTGCAGGCCTGAGTGGAGCCGGTTCCTCCAAGCCATCACCATGTGGGAGATAAGAGGAACGGCAGCAGATAAAGGGATTAGCCGTCCCTCTGGAGCTGTCCGTGCAGGCAGGGTCACATCAGGGGCTGGCCCTGCTGCATGTCGCCCTTGACAGGGAAAAGCATGGACGCTGTGGAGATAATGCTGAAATTACCACGCTGCCCCACTTTGACATTAGTCCAAACGTTTGTGGGAGGATGTAATTTGTCCCTTTGATTCTGCAGCTTTTTTTCTCTGCCACCGTCGGCTGAGATAGCGAGATGACAGTGGGCACAGCAGCAATGACAGTTGCCTCTCACTTTCACCCCGACGACGACCAGTGTCTGGGAACGAAATGCTGAAGCCCAGTGATATATGACTTACACACCGGCCCACATGATAGGACTGTATTTCACTGGTTTTTATTGTATCCACCACCGTAGACGAGACCCGGGCTGCGCTCTGAGTGATACTGTTTGTCTCTCACACTCGTTCAGCCACCTCCAGCTAAGTCCTGCACCCCGGTGTCCCATGACCAAGGCCTGGCCAGGTTGGTCCATCACTCAACCCGTCATGCCAGCCCCTGGTGCTTTATTGCCATTAGTTTTGGCACTGGCCACTGCACTGCTTCAGACTGGCTGTGTGTGCGTGAAGGTCTCGAGTGACCAAGAGGAAGCTGTCCCTTAGCCCTCAGTGTCCTCCACAATCATTCAGTGGACACTGGCTTGCTGTCAAAACCAGCCGCCTGATGTGTCGAAGCTTCCTTTTTGAAATAGATGACCTGCTAATCCATAGGAAGGGGAAGGGAAACTGGAAGCACACACATTTAAATATACACTACATACATCGCATGCGCTAATACATATGCATGCATGCACCTCCATGTAGAAACATACGAGCGCACACATACATGAATGCACAAACACACACTCCGCACGACAAAATAACAAATGCGCTGCACTGTTGTGTGCAGGATTTGACAATGTGGGAGAGTGATTTATTGGTCCGTGTTTGTTCAGGCTGTTGCTGTAATCAGCACAGTCCCGAGGCGTGGCTGTCCCACAGGAAGTCATCTGCCTCAAGTGCTGTGACTTCCTGTCTCCATGGAAAACCTTGAGGGGAACTGGGAGAGTGAGATTCAATTGCTGTGGCCCCTGACCTGATTTCATGTGCAGCCGCGGACGCGACCATCACACCGTTGCCTCTCTGCGCCGCTCTCCGTCGGACGTCTTTCCCCTTGAGTTTAAAAATGAATGAAAACATGCATTATTAAAAGCCACCTATCCACCGTATGGACGCAGATGGGCACACACTCCACTGGCACTAATAGAAAAACAGTGGGAGAACAGCTTCATTTTTCAAAGAGAGTAATAGCAGCACTCCACAATGAGGTCTTTAATTCCTTCCCCACTCTGGCAAATGAATACAGCGGTCCTGACTCCCCAATGGTCCAACCGTCTTCTGCCTTCTTACTTCATTTGTGAGCCAGGGGGGTCGTGTAAAGGAAAAAGGGGCTCCTCAATAATGTAGCAGCAGAACCTCCTCAATCTAAAAATGGGCTGAATTTGGGGAGTTGGCTCACGTGGCCTCTGTTATGCTGTTGCAGCTACTCGAATGAGCCTCTAGTGTGACAATGACTTCCNAAAAAAAAAAAACGCTGCCTCTCATTCATTCCCCTGTTGCCACTACTTGCCTGATACACCATATATCAAATAGCACCCTCTGGTGTCTAAAAGGGAACCGGCAGTTGGGGAATGTGAGCTGATGATCAAAATGCTGTGCAGTGACATTTAACTATTAAGGCAATTTAAGGCTCTATGTCTGTATTGTTGTTTCTGTGTGTCTCTGAGATCTAACCTTTCTCTGTGCTGGTTGAGCTTAATCATTGATTAACACTGTGGTATTTTTACAGGGTGGCTATGCAGCATACAGATTTGCCCAGCCCACCACCACCGCTGCTTACAGTGACAGGTAAGAATCTCTCTCAACCAGTTTTCATCTTTTTAGAGAGTGGGCTGCATTGAGAAACTGAAATTAAAGTGCTGCATGCTTCAACAGTCCCAGATCACGTAGGTTATTAATTAAACGGTATCAGAAATTAATATATGACTCATTATGTATTCCAGTCTTAAAGGCAAAGCCTGCGCTGAAATGTGTAATTAGATTAATGCATCTTTAATTTCTGGGTCCATTTTTTTGGTATGTTTCTCTTATTTCCATCAAACATAAATAATGTGATGTCACGTCAAGATTTCCAGCACAGCTCAAATGCAAATTTCATAGAAAATCAGAACAGTGTGAGCAAGAGCCTCTTTCTTAAGCTACTATTCCGCAAACACAGAGAAATCCATCGTAGAGCAGACACAGAATACAGTTTTTCCCCCATCAGTGGTAGGCAGAAGGGGCAGGATGTAATGCTGAGAAAACACATGTTGAGTTTAGAGTAAAATGATTGACACGTCTATACTACGTTCCGCAAGCTATCTTTGTGAACGTGAACTTCGATTTAAAGAGGAGGTAGAGGAAATTACTGACTGAAGTAGAAACAGATGAGGAAGATTGAAGGAAAATGAGTACACCGCAAAACACACTTCATCTCAAAATAAGTCTGGGAATTCAGTAAACATCACAGGATGATATTTGACAATGTAGAAGTAGCAAAGGATGGATTTTTATGATGTAATTACAGCATTTTCCTAACAAAAAGCAACATATCTACGGGCCAATCGTGAATGTAGCATGTACGTGATGAATGGGGCTGCTTCACCGGCGTTTTCTATATTCTATGTAGGTTATTTGGGGTTTCTTGGGTTTTTTTCTTCCTCTCCAGTTATCTAATCTATTAGGAAAACCGCCGTATTCTTTTTAGCTTGGAGCTAAAGAACACAAAAAAAGACTAACCTTGTTGGACTCAATGAGAAAAGCAGTGATATATGTCGTGACTCTCTGCTTGTGATGGGAGAGTGGGTATATCACTGCGGTATTTATGAATGGCCTCCGGTCTGTGGAGGGGAGGTAGGGAGACGGCGAGAGGGAGAGATGGACCGGCAGGAACTCTATCACTTCTGAGTGATGTCACTCTGGTTCAGGTGTGCTCCGTTTGAGGAGGCGTCGCTGATTCATTTCGGCCCCTGAAAGCCATTGTCAGCCGGGATGTGGGCTGGTTTGGGAATCTAATCTGGGAAGGATTGAGCATGTCACTTGTGATAACGTACACCCTGCCTGAGAGCCTGAAGATCATATCGATAATGTAAGATTTATCAGGCCTCGCCGCGGCTCGAATTATGAGCAGCCGTGCTCGGCGAGAGCAGAAATTGGACGGCGGCTTTTTTTCTCTCAGAGTGATTTAATTCCTGTTTCTCTTGCCTATACTTTTCCCTGAGATTTAATGTAATTCGCCCCCAAGTTGTTTGTTTTGCTTTGTCTGTTTGTTTCCTTTTGAATAAGCGGTCATGCCCATTGGATCAATAGGAGTTTGTCGGTATTGTCTCAGCAATACCTTATCAGACTTAACCGTGGAGCAGTCAGCCAATCATAAAAAGAGGTCACTGGGATTGTGGAAGGCGTGTGAAACCCCTGCAAAATATGAACCATTTATTATCTGAAAAGCCTACAGTGCTCACAGGCTGCATTACCAAAGCCCTTTAAGTAACAAAACAGAGTTCATACCAGTGAGTCTGATGTATCAAAGAGGCCTTGTGAGGGGCCAGTCACATTGTAGAAACCCTGCTGGCTTCCAGTCGGCTCTGTTGAGGCTGCGTGACATTGCACAGGGTGGTTTGACCTGCCGGTCGTCAGCAGTGCCACTCTGGTGAGAGTCATTTTGTAGATATATTAGCCTTAGAGGGCCTGTGGGGTTCGGTGCTCACAGAAGATAAGAGGACCACGGAGACTTCCCCTGACCATCTCATGGCACCGGCCTCCTCCCCAAGGAGCCGAGACAGCCTTTCTGATTTCACGTCCTGCTCACTGACCTTGGGTGCTGCTGGACTCAAATGGGCCGAGCCATATTTAGATCTTATATAACTCAATGTAGCTCATGCGAAAGGCATGAACGCTGTATGTCTTGTTGTCTCCTTTAGGAGAATTTCTTCCTCTCTCCACTTTNAAAAAAAAAAGGAAAGTAAATAGAGGAATATGTGAAGTCGAATAAATAAATAAATAAGGCAGACACATCTTGTCCTGTCTCAGAAGGAAATTGGAAGGATTAGTTCCAAACCAGCAACAATGAAAAGACAGGGGCGTGAGCCCAGTGTGCAGCCTGGGTAAACAAGAACAGGGTGAGAGACCAAGCCCTCCAGCACCAACTGTGTTTCCCTCTCTGCATCTTTCTTTCTTTCTTTCTTTCTCTCCGTCTCCCTCTCTCTGCGCTCATTACCTATTCCATCCACCCAATCAAGATGACAATGAAAAGACAAGTATAATTCACCAACCTTTGAACTCCCCTTTTTGAACCACCTTGTATAATGTAGGAAGCCCAGGAGGCCGAGGAGGGAAATAATTGATTGTGTTAGAGACTTGAAAGAGTTGACTTGAGGGGTTGAGCATTAAACAAGCATGCATAAATGTTCTGCTCTCCTCGTCAATGATAGATCAATGACCGTGTTCTCTGTGCCTCCTGTTGTGCAGCTATGGCAGAGTCTATGCAACAGCAGACCCCTACCACCACACGATTGGCCCTGCCGCCACATACAGTGTGGGAACTATGGTAAGTCTCTGAGACCACCGCCCGTTTCTGTCTGCACCCTGTCTGAAACATCACGACACGAGCTAGCACACACACACGATTCACACTCCAAAATAAAGACCAGAGACTACAGCGGTCACTGGTTTTTATTTCTGTATTTATTCATCAATTGATTTAGTTTTTGTCATGCTATCTGGCACACCCTAGTGGAGCTGAGCAGTACTGTAAAACCCCAGCATGTGGAAATTGGCTCAGACATTTAGTGCAACAAACTTATGTTACGCCACGCAAGCTCACCTCATGCAATATTAATTTGACACGAGTTCCTCCTGAAATGAGAATGAGTGATTACTGCAGTGTGTTTTTTTTTCCAACACAAACTTTGCATTTTACATAACAACTACATTTCCAAGCTTTCTGTTCATTCTACATCACTCAGCTCGCTACAGAGCGAGTTGGATCATCTTTATTTTTTCCATTCAGCCAAACCAAACTTGAAGGGATGAAGTTGAATTGTTAATGTCTGTTTTTAGCTAGCTTTTGCAGCTACTGTAACATCAAAGATGAAAAGTGATGATAAATAAAAGAGCGTCTTTTTTGAAACAGAGAGAGCTTCTCTTTGGTTTTGTTTTATGATGATGAGGGGATGGGACCGGGCTCACAGACCAAACCTAGAGATTAAGGACCATCAAACGCATGCAGCAGTGTGCCGTGGGACATAAAAGAGAAAGCGAGACAGAGGGAGGGAGATGTCTCGCCCTCCCCTCCTGCCCACAAGCTTGATCGGAGGCGTGCTCTCTGCTTGAGAAATGACTCAAATTTACCATTCCGGCATGCATGCGATTTTTCAACAACATAAAAAAAGCGTACAGTTCCCCGGTGCAGCTGCTAGCTAAAAGCTTTCATTAATTAAGACATTTCTTTTTCCTCTTCATTTACTTAATTAAAAAATGTGCTTGAATGTTTTTTATTCTTTATTCTTTTTCCTCCAAATTTCCTTCCATTTCTCTGACACTTTGTTCGTCCGATGAAAGTAGAAGACTTGGCCCCTAAAAATATCAGAGCTAATGTCGTGTGTGTTGGGAGCTCAGGGGGCTAACACAGACTCGAGAGGGTGTGTGTGTGTGTGTGCGTGCGTGTGGTGTTGAACAAATGGCGAGGCTGCTGGGAGATGGGCTGTGCTGAGGCCAACATCGAATAAACTCGTAAAGAGAAAAGACCAGTTTGGTTCCTAATTCTTTAATCATATTTGATTAATGGTTCTCCAGCAGAGAGGAGTCATTTTTGCATTTAAAAGCTATACAATAATTAGTTCCTCTGAGGTTGGAAATTCTCTTTACTCATTTCCAGCACACAGAAGCATCTCATATGGATGAAAGTTTTGTAGAAGCAAGAGGGCTCCCGAAATTAGGCAAAATTAGCCTTTGAAGACATTCAGTAGCCTTTGGAGTTTGTCTGAATTCCTAATTGCAGCAGAGCCACCGAAAGATGAGAGGAAGGACCTTGTGTGTGTGCGTGTGTGCATGTGCAGGTGTGCATGCATAGGCCCACATGCATGCTATATGTGTGTGTCTGCCCTAGATATCTTGAGCATGGTGCTAAATCTAAGGGCTAATATCCTGTGGTGGTTTGCCAGAAAGGTGCAGACACCTCCGCCAGACTTGAAAAGGAGCTGTGATTAAACCTCTCTGAACTTATTCTGCTTTGGTTGAATCTCTGATATTGGTACAGCCTGAAAAGGAATGGTTTCCTCAAGTAAAAAAAAGCACATCTTTTTTTATTTTTGAATTAATTGCTTAAATAAAGAAAATACGTAAGCCCAGGCCCAGTATTTCTAGGATTTGTTTTCAAGAAAGAGCTCTTTTTTTGCTATGCTACCACATAAAAAATAACTTATTTTCTATCAACTGCACCAACTAAGCTCCAACTCCACCAATCCACCTTGACTCCTGATGACGCTGTTCCTAACACACACTCCAATTATTGGCTTAAATATATCAAACTATCAATCCGCCTCAAGATCATTCCCCATGTGGAAAGCGATATAAATAACTCGCATGGAAAAAGGAAGGAAATTTGTGGAGAAAGAGAAACCGACTAAAGCTGTCACCTGAATACTGATTGGTACTTTTTCATCTTTGATGTTGCAGGCTAGCCTATACAGAGGAGGGTACAGTCGCTTCACTCCCTACTAAAAGAAAGAAAAAAAGCGAGAAAAGACAGAGACATTACCCCAACAAAAAAAAAAAAAGACAAACTCAAAACAAGCGAACACCTGGTCCTTGGTGGAGAGCTAAATCAAACTAAAAGCTTCCAGGTCCCCATGCTGAGCCCCTCCCCTGACACCCCTCAAGCCGATATTTCTACAACAACCTATTTGATGTCATCATTGGTCTGCTCTTGTTTTGTATTCATTTTGTGCTTTTGGTTTTCTTTTGGAAAGTTTTATGCACATGTGCATTATCTTGATTGCTGTATATGGGTGCTGTGTCACCATAACCAATGTGAGCCTACTGCAGCACGCATGATGCATGCTCAGAGGTGTGTGTATGCAGCCGCTGTCATCTGACTAAGAATATACTGGGGCATTTTTATGATATATACAGGACAAACAGGAAACATACCAGGTGTGATCAGGTTGACACTGATCCATCCCAGATCATTACTTTCTAACCTCTATCTTCCATTTAACACGCAGAAATAAAGCTCAGTCCACATGCTGACTAACATGCCTTGGTAATTCTTAGTTCAAAGACAGCACTGCTCTGACTGCTTTTGTTTTTCTTTAAACGTTGGAGTCCTACTGTTGTGCACTTGCAGTGGAGCCTTACAAGCTGTACTATGTGGTATGACAGCATGCAGAGTAAAGGGTCACGAAGGTCAGATTTCTGTCTTGGACTCACAACGCTCATACTCCAGCCCAGTCTCCTGCAAATTACTCTACGTTTATATGCAACTATTCAGCGTTGGCGTTGTTCTAGGGGGAAAAGTAACGCCGGCTGGGTTACGTTCAGGGACAAAGTCGTGTAGCGTTTCATTTAAGTGCAGCCACAGGTAAATATGTGGGGATGAGCGTTTGCCTTTCCCACCAGCAGCCTGGGTCTGCATCTTGTCTCATGCAGGTAGTTGGCAGTGATATTTTTAATACTTTACAGGACCAAATGCAAGTTAACGCAGATCAAATGAACCGTGAACTCTTGGCTGCCTAAAATGACTTTACTTCAAGGGGTACTCGTCTTTCATTAGACCCTGCTTTTAATCTTTTAATCTGCGCTCCCCCAGTTTGTAACACGGGCTTTCTGAAAATTTGTGGACAGACTGATGACCTCGTTAGTTGTCATATAAGGCTCCTCCAGAACCACAGAAGACATTAGACACGTTTCCATCGGCGGAATAGTTCTCCTAATAACCAGCAAACTTAGCTTCGTATCTAAAATTGGTGGCGTGCCCTTTTAAGTTAAACAATACTGTAAGTTGGCGAGATTACAGTTCTGTCTGACATGTTGACTTTCCTTAAAAAGTTTAGTTTTTGTGTCAGCAGTTGAGTTTTGACTCAGTTCTATGGTACATTGGTAGACTCACCTAACAACGTAATGAAACATCACAACAAATTACAGTAGAGGCTGTAAATAGGATTTATTAGGAGACTGTTAGAAAGAAAAGTGATCATTTTGATAATTGACTGATTATTTAAGTCAAACACTACGAAAAATGCCCAAAAGTTACTGATTTCAGTTTTTCAGATGTTTTTTATATTGTTGTAAATTGAATCTCTTTGGTTTTGGATTGTTGGTTGGACAGAAAGCTACTTGAAGGCATCACCTCTGGCTCTGATAGGCACTCTCTTCCTTTAAGGCTAAATGGGTAGTCGGCTGAGCGAAACACTGCATTACAGTGTGCAGGGCTTCTGTTTCTGGTGTTTGTTTCCCCAAAATGTTAATCGCTAAACACAAATAGTTGCATATGAACTTAATTTGCAGAAGACATGGTTGCATATCCTCACTAACACACCACGGCAGATAAAACTGTACTCCAGGTGCACTGTAACACCAAACATTTTCCATATCGACTCACACACACAGTAATGACACAGCACTGAGGTGGGTGGACCTGACAGAGGGCTGTTCTGCTACGAGTCACCGGTCTCTTTTTTAAGCATTGCACAAAATGTTTTACCTCAGGATAAGCTAAACTGAAACTCACAAACTAGAATACAGTGCTATTCACTCCTCGGCAGGCAGGATAGTTTCATTTCTAACACAACCAGCAGGTTTGTCCTCTTTGCAACACGGCTTTCTAGAAGAGCTGATTTTTGTTTAAGCAGAGACCCTAAGAGAGGATGATAAAATAAGACTGTACTGTTGTTCTTTATTAAAGCTACTGTATTATATATATGTAGACATATACTGTATAAAACATTTTCAACTGTATACACACACCAGTACAGTAAGACATTATATAAAAGCACCCAGGAGTTAGGAGACACAATGTACATGTGTGTAGAGTGCAGCAGTGCTCGCCTCTTAGTCAACATACAGTGGTTTCATTGGCTTCTATTACAACTTTGTGCTACGTGAGGTGGATTGAAAAGAAAATCTCTGTGTAGCTACAGCTAACTGTCAAGATTTCAATGCAGCTAAGGAAACACAACTCAAAGCTATTGCCAATAATATTTAATTTATATGTACTCACAAAAGTGTTTGTGGTCTCAAAAGAAAATATGTTTGTTGCACTTTATTTGTTTTTTGGTTTTTCAATACTTTCTGAGATGTAACATATTTATAAAAGTATCATATTCAGCTAGTTATGTTTAGTCGAGATGTTAAAATGATATAGAGTAATGTTGTATATCAGAAAAAAGAAAATTAACCCATTATCTCATGAGTCAAAGAAAATCTTTATGTGGGTAAACAAACGTTGTTCTTCCTTTTATATGCTAGTACGTACGCACCGTTTGGGGTTTTTATATGAGTCCAAAAAAAAAAACTTTGAATATTATTTTTACCATTTTCGAACAGGAGAAGTGGTTTGTGCATTTGTAGGAGTTTCTCGTATAAACTCTGCAGCAGAGTACGTGTGTGGGTGTTCAGTAAGTGACCACTATTAGTAAGCTAGACTGGAATGAAATAGATTTTTTTGTTTTCTGATCTGAATGTGTGTGCCTATGTGCTCTATATATATATATATATATATATGCATTAGAATGTGTGCGTCTGTGTGTGCGTGAGGGAGGAGGAAGAGGACGAGGAAGTGAATGCAGTTTGCTAACATACTGTAGTTTGCAGTAAGCTAACAGTTTTACATGACTACACTCCAGGTCCCTGTAATAACATCACGATAGCATTTGGTCTCCTTAACTAATATCTGAGCAGAGCAGGTGCACACACTAATGGTTCTGTATACAATGCATGAAGTTATCGTATGTGATAAGATTATACTGTCAGGCTATCAGGCCTGTTGTCAGAAGACGCAAAATGTTGCTCTGTTAATGTTGATCTAATTTAAAAATATTTAAATCTACAGTTTAGATAATCAGTTAATCATTTCTGTCATCGAGCATTCATGATACTAATTTGAATTGCACATTTTAACATGTTTTAGTGCAAAACTAACGTTAATTACCAATTTGCACTCTTCGATTTTGTGCTCACAAATTAACAGCAGGCTAAATTGAGAACACATCTTATTTTTAAGACATGTCGCAAAACAGCACCAAAACCACTGTGTGTTCTTGCATTGTGCACATTGCACTTCAGCTGTGCTGCCTGGTCTCTTTGTGTAACTGTGATGGCGCCACACTACACAGTGCACCACGAATTCTTATGAGAACTCCTCTTCCCTCAAGTCTTGAGTACAAGTAGCTAAATTTGTTGCGCGGATAGTTTAGAATGAACTTAAATTATTAAAATTGAAATTTTGGTCTCATAAGACTGAAGTTTTTCCTAAATTGACTCCAACTTCAGATTACTAACAGTTTGGCCTGTCGCCTTTATTCTTTTATTATCAGCATTTGTCACCTCCTAAATCCCAAGTTTATTCTCCAAAATAGACATCTGCCGTTTTATTGTGCTTCCTGACGTTAAAAGACCTGATGGTGAACCGCTCAACGTAAATGGAGACATTAACATAATAAAAGAAAACGGAAAATATGTTTGTAACATAACGTGTTATCCCAACAAATATCTCACCATGTTACTAAACTCTCATGCCTTTTTACGTTTTCTGACATCACAATAACACTTTTTTTCTACTGCCATGTTATTACAGGGACAGGTCTGAGTATTGTCATCAGGAATTGCTCCTAACAGTCTGCACGGGTTTGTCTACAGTTTACAGAAAAAGTTAAAATTAGCATTGTTTAACTGTTTCAGTGTCAGCTTATCAAGGCTTAAATGTTAAAGACATAACATGTAAATAACTCTGGTAGTCAGTATTGTAGAGGTCTCAGCCGTTTAATTATGCTTACAGTAAGTCAGAAGTAATTTAAATGTGAATTTATAAAAACGAACACTTTGATATTTTTTGGTTTAGTTTGCTTTTGTTGTATTCCATAACCAGCTTAATATGCAACCAGACCTCTATTTGATCCAAACATCTGTTCGTACTTATTAATAGTAGTATTGAGATATGTTTACATATCCGCAGAAAAAACTCTTTATCCATCATTTATATTTAATACAAGTATTCACTAAGCCCTGATAAGCTGGCAGGTGCATTTATTAATCCACCTAAAAGATTTGTACAAAAGAGAACCAAGCAAAAAAGTTACAGTACTTGTAAATACATTTAAATGTATATACACACACACTATATCGCAATTCTCTGAGTAACTGTTTTATATGTATTCCTATATGAAGTGGGGTTATCTGTGTATTTTCAATTCAGCTGAACTTGTTCTTGAATTGTATGTAATTTCTATAATGAGAATATATTGTCTGAAAGGTGTAAAGTCATTTTCTTTTGGATTAATTTCATAGGTAAAGAAGTATACTATTATGACTTTTTTCTTTATTCATGACTTATTTTTGTTGTCAATATGTGACATATAAGTAATCTCTGATTGTTTTGAGTGTCAGAATAAAGCAGTTATAAGAACATTATGTCTGCCTTCACACATGGATGTTGTTGTTGATGTTGTCAACAAAGGATTTTCCATCATAATCTGATTTTGGATTTTTTTTTCTTTTTTTCTATGTGTGCATTTTTTTACTCACTTACCCCGAGTGGTGTCCGGTCACACAGATAGTTGTAAATAGGGACTATTTCTATGGTGGCCAAGAGAGCTCAACCCAATGCGACTTAAGAAAAAAGGAACAAACATTGAACGAAAAAGTCTTTTTCACTTTGATAACACATACCTCACATTTAGGAAAAAGCAAAGAAAAAATATTCACCGACATGACGACACGCACAAATAAACATGCTGCAAATACATGAAACACAAGCAAATAGTAGAAACACTGCGACTGAAAACTGCCGAATATGTCAACCGCTCGTGTCAAAAAATGAGCAAACTACGTATAACGTTCTTCTCGTATTATTATACTGTTGGAAATATTGTCTATACATTCAGCGATAGCCTTTTACAAAACACTACAGAGCTCATTCATTTTACTTCCCAGAATTTGTTGTTGTCTTGTTACGTTGTTCTGTGCAGCATTTTTTGTATTTGCCGCACTTTTTGCGTGCCTTGTATGAGTTGTCAAATTGTTTCTGTACGAACAATCAGACTTTGTTCGTGGGATTAAGAATGGGGACGACACCTTGCTACATAGCTGGCAAGCCAGCGAGCCACATCCATGAAAAATAAGGACAGAAAAATGGCCACAAAAATAGATACCAACCGCTATCGTCGCCTCTCGCTGACTGAAAATGACACTGACAGGATGGATAGGTCACTGAAAACCATTTGGTTAGACGCTGAAATCCAAACAGAAATGAACATGAACACAACATTAATAATGAAGTGAAAACAAAATGGTAATTGTCTTATTATTAGGCTAACGTTGCAGCGTGTTGAACTCTCTCAGCCATCATATTCTTACATTGTTCCTGGAAAGACAAGGTGTTACTAAGTACACCAATTACACTTCAAACTGTATTCCATTCACCTCCATTGTATTGTGGCGGCAGTCTAAGTAGACAAAGGGCAGAAACATAGTCCACGCAAGTACGGGAACGCAGATGCTGCGAGCTACGCATGATCGCGTCGTTGCGTTCTGGAGTAGGTCACCTGAAAATTGTAAGTCTGAGCGTTGCAGCTAGGGGGCGCTACAGCGTGAAACAACAAGAGAAAGCTGACCCCTTCTGTTTGGGTTCACTTCTGCTCAAAACAACCACAGCTGACAAGTTTGACGAAGGTCTAGCTGAGCATGTCCGTATGCGTAGACATATTTATGACACACACATCCCATCGTCTGTGTTGCAGTAAGTACAGCAGTACACATTCCTCCACAGACGCCATGTTTGTTTACTACTGTTTACACTGTGGTCATGGAAACTAGCTCTGTAGCCCCCTTAACGACTGATGTTTGCTGCCTCCGCTGCTGTGTAACAGCGCTCGCTGAGTACGTTCACCGGAGTCACGCGTTTGTGCCGGCTGAGCCAGACGTTGTCACCGCGTACTTGCGTGGGCCGTGTTTCTGCCCAAAGGCACCTTTCTGTAATCTGGGTGAAGTTTGACTCGCTAAAGAAAGACTTGTTTTAACAAACTATGGCTGAAAGAAGCACAGGCTCTAATACCTGAGCTAACCCTCCCCCGAATCCTTCACGTCCGTGGGTGATTAATATATTTGTCTCCGCAGCCCTTTCAGTTCTAGGCTGCCTGTCAGTGAGGACTATATGTAGCTGCAGCGCTATTGTGCTCCCTCCCCGCTGAGCTATAAGCCTGCATGTGGATATTTTTGTATGGTGGGTCCCTAGCGAGTGCTCAGTAAATCTGAGGTATAGGATAGATAGGGGAGGTGGTGAGGCTCAGGCCAGTTCCTCCATGTGAGGAGACAGATACAAGGAAGGGGAGGCAGGGCGGACGCTGATTGAACACGCCACTTGTTTGACTGTTTGTCTCTCTGGATTGGAAGTTGGGGTTGGGGTGGGGAGTGGGGGTTACGCACTACAAAGGCATTTCCAAATTAAAGCCTCGTCTTTTTTCATTTCTTTCTTTCTTTTTTTTTTTGTCAGACGCTCCACAGAGCGGCCGGAGATCAGTCCGAATTAGCGAGCATCTGTCATGACGAGGGTCCTGGGACGCCTCGCCTTGCCTTGCCTGCCCCCAACACCCACACACCCCGCCCTCCCTTCTCTGCTCCCATCCAGCCCCATTACACTGAGACTTTTCACTTTGCACTGCCAAACTGCCGATCTCCACTTGTATGATTACAGCGCACTCTGATCTTTATTCTGGGGAGAGCAGTAGCACTAGTTTTGGCAGGCGTAAGGCCTCTGCTCCCGCTTCTTTTATGCCACATTACAAGAACGGGATGAAAAGTGAATGAAGCTGTTGTCTCTCTGCTCTCAAACTTTTTGCAGTTGAGTTTTAAGTGTTGTTTCCTTTCGGCTGTTCTGACTCTGTTTGTGTGTCTTAACCTTACATTGTGAACTTTTCCACCTTGTAACAGTGTACATTACATAGATGGAAAAAAATGTTGGGGCGGGGGGACTTTAAAGAAAGTATGTGTTGTTTATTCCATACATTATCCCATATGTTTACTGGTATTTTATTTCAAAGAACAATTTTCTAGCCTATACTTTCAGTGACAAGATCCTCACCGCTAAAAACTTGTTCAGAAAGGAATAAACTTGCACTGAGCTGCTCCACACTGACTTTTCATAGCACCTCTCATTATGTATGCCTATCAGAGACATAACCTTCTGCATATTTACCAGTCTCCCCACTTTTCTCCCCTGTTTCCAGTAAATACAAAAGGAAGAGCTGTACTCAGTATTGATGGACATCACAGATGAAAACAACGAAGGGAGGAGAACTAGCTTTAAGAAAATAACACAAGAAGAAGAAGACGAGAAGGAGTCCCTCTACTGAGGCTGGCGAGGGAAGACGGGAGGCGTACAAAGTGGCGCCGCGGCAGCGGTGTCAAACCAGCCACAAACTTGACAGATGGAGTGAGCCAGTTTCCACCAGGGACCACCTTTTTGCCGGGTAGAAAAAGACAGAGAGAGAAAGAAAAGTGTCCCGTTATTATAAAACATTTTATTTTTCTATACTTTTGTGATTTACAATGGTAAAAAGTGTGTATAAAGCAGTATATATGTACAAATCTGTTTTTATGTTTTTTGGTAAGGGAGATGAACAGTTGGCCCTTGATGCTGATTCTGTGGTATGCAGGAAGGAGGAGGGAGGAGCCCCCCCTCCTCTCTCTATGGCACACTGCTCTGTCGCCGAGGCCGTGTAAACAAAAGCATAAACAGAAAGGTGGCAGGGAGAGCTCGGCATCCAGGCAGAAGCACTTTCTACGCTGTACTTCCTGTGGGTGGAGTCAAAGGTCTCGCTCCTGGTCTCACTGCTCTGCCTTCTTCCTTCCAACCTCCCCAACCTACTTCCTTACTTCCTTCCTTCCTTTTCGGGCCGGTGATGTCGCTCCTTCCTCCTTGTTGCGGTGTCACTGACCGGCAACGCCTACTGTTAGCAGCGTCCCCCGTGGATACTGTCGTGATGTCACTTTCTCCTGGCAGCACCATTGGGCATCCCCGCCCTCCCCAATGGGCAGCGTCACTGGTTTACAGCGTTGGGGAGTGGGGGGTGAGCCACGGCGGGACGGTGAGACGGTATAAAGCCGAGCCTCCCCGGTCTACCCCTCTCCACGCCCCAGCAGAGGTCACTGACTGAGGACTAGTTAGAGAAAATGGCGCAGAAGTCGCCGACTTTACTCACCTGCCAGACTCCGAGCCCAAGCCTTTGTGTCACTCTGCACCGACGGACAAACTATCAGACCAACGTGATAATAAGGTGCGTACAACTACCAAGGATGCACGTTTCCACCTGACGAGAATAACTCATCAACGTCCATGTAACAAATTGAATTATAATCGATTAATCCCATTGTACTACATCAGCAGGTGCATAACCAAAACACAAGCCTGAGGCATATAGACTATGTCGCTAGATAAAACATTATAGAAATACAGTAGTGCCCATCCAACGGTAACAAGGAACGAGGGCTAAAATATGTCAATTTTTTTTGTCAATGTATTCTGAGAATATTTATTTGTGTGTTCGTTTGTTTGTTTTTTTGCAGCACTGAAAACTTTTAAAGAGGAAAAAAAGTTTTAATTTGGTGGAAGCAAAACATTAATTCTTTATATCAGGAGAGTCACTGTAAACGTGTTTAAACAAGAATGTTGGTTCAGTTCTTTGAATGTACATTAATGTCTAGGGTGTCCAATAAGTATGTATTCTTTTTCTGTATATAAATATATATACATATCTATTATATGGGCTGTGGTGATGTCAGGGAGAAGAGGGGGTGGGCAGGAAAGCCTCTGGCCCCCGAACATAGATATCAGACCCCCCTCCAACTAAATATGTCCCTGATATTTACTGTAACATGTGATCATGTGTTATATGATTGAAAGTGTGATGGTGATAGTGTGAACTGATCTCCCCAAAACCCCCCTTTACCACACAAACAAACACACACACACACACCCTGTGCAGATACTCACAGACTGACAACACATGCAGAATTACACACAATACTACATTTCTGCCCCATCAAATGCAAAACATCACCTCCTACCCGACAGAAACTTCAGGAAAAGAATCACATCTGCAGTAATTTCGGCCCTTCATTGGAGCTGGGAAGACTTGCTAATTAGTGCAAGGTGTTGTGGGCGTCAGATAAAAAGTTTATGAATATTCATTTTTCTTTTCTTACTTGAACCAAAGTATGATTTGAATACACAGTCTCAGTGCTCTTTGATCAGGAGACAGCGAGACTCTGTGATGACGGCGGAGCCCGGATGTGTATTGACGTGACCCAGATTTCATTTGCTCATCACTGCTGAGGAAGAGCTCGCTGTTCCGCTAATATAACGAGCCCCGCTGACGAAGCCCAGCTCGCGGCTTCCTGCAGCAGCCTCGGTTTATGAACTGCTGTTCTCATGCTGACCCTGGTGGGCGGGCGGTTTTATTGCATATTGGAAATAACCTGCTGGCCCTGAAAAGAAACTTTTTTATCAGAGGCGAGCAGGTTCGGGTGAAGCACAACTTTGTTTGAGAGTTCAGGGTACACTACTTAGTTAGTAGTGGTTTTGTGTGAATTGTTCCAAGAGGGTAACACTCGGTTAAGCTCCTGACTTCCTGTACAAAACTACAGTGTGTACTGTTAATATCCTGTACAGTAAATCTCACCTCACACTTCTTGATTAACTTCATCTTATTTCAGGTTAAAAAAAAAAAAAACTTGTTCTGAATCAGGGCTCCTACCCACGCGACCTCTGTTCATCTGTAGACAGCTTCTCATATATTACAAAGAGTATCTATATCATGGCAACTAACTGTTGTGAAGTCTAATTGGGGTAAAGTCGGTCATTTGTTCTCTCATGCAGCGATCATATGCAGGCTTAGCATTTTTATACCTGTAGGTTTGTTTCTGAAAGTCACATGATTCATCTGGCCTACTTACAGCGCTACAGACTTGTGGTGGGTCAGAAACGACTCAGGAGCAGG
>NTHP01000426.1:434770-445302 GCA_003416845.1 Oplegnathus fasciatus | reverse complement strand
CGACGTGTTAGACAGCGCTCTCCACCACCATCATCAAAACACCAAATGAGGGAACATCTTTCGGAAGAATGGTGTTCATCCCTCCAGTAGAGTTCAGAGACTTGGAGAATCAATGCCAAGGAGGACTGAAGCTGCTCTGGTGGCACGTGGTTGCCCAACACCATACATCTGTATGTAAACGTATTATTACGGTTGAACCGTTTTGTTTTCCCTGAAGAAGCTTTAAGGTTGTTAAAATAATCTTATCTCACACTGTTTGACAGCATCACGTCGATTCTGTATGATTCTTTATTGAAGCTACAAGATGTTCACACATGAGTGAAATATTCAAAGACCCTGTGCACCATTTTATACACATTCAGTCTGACATATTTGTTATCTTTGGAAACTCTGGGATCTCCACAAGACTTTAAAGTAAAGTTCTGTGGGTTTGAAGTAAGTCTGAGCTGAACAGCATGAGCTTGTAATGAATTACCCATCGGCAGGGCGCTGGTTAAAAACTCTGAGAGGAGTTTCAAAACGTTTTATGGTGAAAAGTGTTATGATGGAAGCTGTTGATCACAGGTGGACATAAGAATGCAAAGAAAAGGCCGACTGATATTACGCTCTACGCAGTATGAAACCATGTTCAGCTAGAAAAAGATGCCTCTGAGGCTCAGCGGTTACATCTGACCGCATACAAATGAGGTGACTAAACATCCTGCAGTCTTTGCATGTTTCCCAGCAAAACTAGCTTTAAATAAAGTGTTCAGCCTCGTCAGCAGCGCGCTTCCACCCTCACACATGAAGCACAAAGGCAGGAAGAAATACTGGCCTGTGTGACACTCACTCCACTCTGGACGGCTTAATATGATTGTGGTTTAATACCCATTACAACAGTGCGGAGGTGCTGTCATTAGCAATTCATCCAGGCTGAAACTCACCTTCCCTCCTTCAACGTATTAGAGAAAAATAATGATAAGAATCCTGAAAAGCGCCGCGCTATAAATGGAAACAAAAGTGCTGGGCTCGACAGAACAAGAGCGCCAGCCACAATTTGTGGAATTAGGTGAGCACACGGCCAACGACCCGCAGCCTTGTGGGTAATGCAAGGTCAGACGGGGAATTGGGTGATCTTAGAGCCGGGCATTAGAAAACTCGCTTTCTTGGCACGAGGCGTCAACAGCAGAGGCAGATGGAGAGATGAGGAAATGAGGCTGAGAAAAGAGGAAATGGAGAGAGAGAAGAGAGGAGTGTGTGGGCAATAGGAAAGTTTGTATGAGATTGATTATTTTTGACTTGCACCTTTAATTGGGCAAAAAGCACAACAAATGAAAATACATGGCAACGTAGAAACTAGAAAGCGCGACGCCATGTATCTCCACAAAAGCTGGACAATCCTCTAAATATTTTTTTTCTTATTAATATTATTTATTATTTTAACAACCACAACAACATACCTCATGAGTTTTACTCACTGACAGACATACCAATTAAAGAAAATGTCACACAGAAAACATAATGAGTTACAGAATCTAGTGGGAAAGAAGTCAGAACAAGGTCTGTGCAGGAGGGATGGGATTCTTTTCTTTGCTGCACTCTCCGCTAGGAAGCTAAATTTGCCTCCTGCTGCGATAATTTGTTTTTGTTTTTTTTACCAGAATTTTACACCAAAATTAACTCCACGTGTTACGGCCAAAAGAACTGCGAGCTCTGAGGATGAGCGGAGTGAAGTTACTGCTGAAGTGCACTTTCAGCAGAAGAGCTCAGAAGTGAGATTAGGTAAAGAGGAATCCATGTGATGAAAAAAGAACATAATAATACAGATGTAGTACATGATTTTAAGATTCTGAAGTGAGAAGAAGGGAGAATATCTGACTAAATAACCAAATGTGGAAATGATCAAAAAGAAACATAATTCTGTCAGTCTGGATCTTGTGAGCTTATTGAGTCGACCTCTGACCGAGTCATCCCCGCCCTCCACCCTTAGACCCATATGTCTGAAAGCCAGAAAATTCCCAGTATCTATCATAGTAAGTAGCTGTTTTGTGGCTGTATCCAAAATCTTAAAACATGTTTTCTGACACAGAATATTGCACTGAAGGTGGAATCAATGGCGAAGAGAGCTCAACACACTGCGACTTAAGAAAACAGAAACTCTGCAAGTTGTACAGAACAAAAAAGAGGTACAACACAGCAAGTGTACGGGGAACACGAAAAACTGAACACAAAAACACACAAAAAGTCTCGACTGAAACCCAACCTGGATAGAAAGGGCAGATTCACTTACTAACAGAAAATTGCAGTTAGAAAAAAAAACATTTTGTAATTTGGTTGAATGACGACAAACTGTGATACATTATTACTATCTATCTAAATATTAAATATATTTGATAAATATTTCAATAAAATGAAGCTACAGCAACAAATCAAATAAGCATATTAATCCTGCAAAGCTAAATTAATCATATTACAGATTTTACAATCCAGACGCCTGAAGCTTCCACTGCAGCACATTGGAATCATTTCGGCCACTAATATACTGTAATTATTATACTTACATCCCACCTTAAAGGATATAATTCTTATTATTTCTATTATTTCAAATGGAGCCTTTCGGCATGTAATCCTACATTATCACAGAATAGATGATTCAAGTCTGCCTGGGGACCTTTGCTGCATGTTAAACAGCTTAAAAAAAGCTCTTTCAGAGGCTTTTTTAACCCAAGATGTCCCTCGCACTGGCCAGGGATGGAGCTCTGATATCGCAGGTAAAAGTGTTCCAACTAACCAACGTGTGATTCATAGTAAAACCACAATATCGACATGATGATGTATCGGTCTAACCCTGCCCTCTTCTCTCTCGCTGCCGCCCGGTGCAGGATTTAGAACCACTACTGGTGTCCATCTGCACACCGGATTTAAAATGTGGCTTCGCTGTGACCCGTCTGTTGTCCGAGGCCTCTGGAGACGGAGGCAGGAGAGGACGATGTGCCAGGAAACACTCGCTCACTCTGACAGCCTCCGTCCTCCACAAACATGTGCAGTTATGCTGCTTTTCTCGTGGAAAAATCCTTATCAAGACGTATCAAGCATCCAGTCAGCAAGCTCACGAAGAAGCATTTTTAAAGGTTTCTTCTCTTTGCTGTCAAACTGCGACAGATCACCTGACTCAACCTGTGCTGGACATTATTATAAATGGAACTGAAATGCTTTATTCTGCGCTTTTGGTCTTAAGTGAACTAGGAGGACAATTATAAGACGCTGGTTAGGCCGCTGTTACTTGTCTTTGAATGCTAAATCTAATTTCAGATCTGGTTTTGGAATAAAAATATGTGTTTACAGACCTGTAGGTTAGTGTTACAGCGGAGAAAGTGTGACCTGTGAAAAAGGAGGATGTACATGAGAGAATCTGTGTTGTGGACGATCCTGCCTGTTGGTTTAAGGCAGCTTACTGGGCGTCTGTTCCAGCCAAATCCATTTTTATTCACCCTGTGGATTATAGAACTGGTTGGCAAGGCTGCCCTAGTAGTACCGAAGCCAAAAAAGGGCCATGCAGGTGGATGCCCTGCATGTAGAGCACGGAAAATTTTGGAACATTTTTGATACCTCCCAAATGCACGGGTTTTTTTCTTCTTCCACATTTTCACTTCTTTAAGCCAGAAGGGCTGCAAAAGCTTTGGCTGCAAAATCAAATCAGACGATGTTTGAATGGCGTCAGCTCAGCTCTGTGAGCGGCCTTTAGAGGGCGCTGGCACACTGGTGATGAGAGCAGCTGTCTGGACAGGTGCTGAGGACACACTTCTCGGCCGCCACATGTGTGTGAAGTCTCGGGGATGGTGCTAACAAGTGACGCTCGCCTGCAGAGAACGTCCTCAATCAGACCTCTGAGCCTGTCACAGCACACAGGAGGGAAATAAAGGACGGCATCGGATGCTGCTCGGTCTGAAATCTAAAATCTGACTGGCTTGTTTTTCTTTTATTACACCGGAAAGGAAAGATCAAGCAGAACTTAAAAGATTTGTTTGTTTAATTAACAGAGTCTAAGGGCATTTTTGAAAATGCTGACATACAAAACAGAATCACTTCATCTGTACTATAAAACTGAACTTTTCATATTAAGGCAGATTGTACATGGAATAAGTTACTTTGAGAGGTAAAATCACTTAATTTCATCCTCAGCAGACCAAGCTGAAGCCCTGAATGTTTTTATGCTTCTCGGTCCAACTGTCAGTTATCAGCATTCACTTCGGACACTCGGACGTTTGCAAATTTGTACATATGTGACATTTTGTTTGTACATGAAGTTAAAAGCGATATGTTCTTGGTTGTTCACTATATTTGTGTTATTCTGTATTCCTGATGCTTTTTAGTGTTGCAACTTTGTGCTTCTTGGCTGTATATATATTTCTGTTTCTCTACATTGTACTACATGGCCAAAAGCACAGTGTGTGGACACCCAAAGGAAGTACAGTCTTCTGGTTTCAGTCTTTCCACCAGATTTTGGAACCTGGCTGCAGGGATTTACTCCCTGATGTTGGTGAGCAGGTCTGGCTCACACTCGGTGTTCCAGTTTATCCCAAAGGTGTTGGACGGGGCTGAGGTCTGGGCTTCCACACCAAAGTGGGAAAATAATTTATTTGTGCACGGGGGCGTTGTCAGCCTTGACACAAAGTTAGAAGACAACTATAGTCCAAAATATCACTGTATGCTGCAGCATTTATATTTCCCTTCAGTATAGCCCAAACAGCCCCAGGCCAAAAGTATACAAAAGTATGTGCAAGCTAGTATCCAAAGTGTCCACATACTTTTGGCCACATACTGTAATTCTGCTTTGTGGTTTCTGTGTACATGCATCACTTATCGCATGTCTGTCCGCCCTGCAAAAGGGGGTCACTCCTCTGTTGCTTGAGAAGTTTTTTGTGGATTTCTTCCTTCAAGGGTCCAAAGGGTTCACTGCCTTCCTGATCTGATGTTTCTAACTCCCGAAGAGATGATTTGTACGAATGGGAACAGCGGTGCTCACTTCCTGACAGTCTGGACACCCACGGCGTTGCGCTCAGTTGTTCGAAGTAACGGAAGAAGTTGCGTGAGGAAGGAAAAAGAGAGACTGAGACAGAAGTGCAAACCCCGCCTACTTTCTCACCTCCACACACCTGGCCAATCACTGTGAAAGTGGGTGTGATTATCGAATTGTAGATTTTGGAAAGTTATAAAAAGTTGTTGGACACGCTTGTGATTTGGGATTATATAAATAAACTTGACTATAAGCAGGTTGTGCCGTCTTGTTGGAGCACACAGTTAGCAGCAGGGCCTCTGCAGTAAAGGTACTGAACTCCTCTGCATCTTTAAGTTTTCTGTCACATATATCAGCTGCAGTAACTGTCCGCCCAGAAACACAGAGGCCCGCTATCACCCTGTAACAGTTCAGCTAATGGGTTTGGATTGAAAACATCTCTCCCCTCTGGTTTGCAATCCTGTGAGCTACAGGATAACACCGGCATGTGTCTGCCATCAGGATGTGTGTTTGGAAAAGACAGAAGTTTATCAGCAACAGATTGTAAGACACTGATACTTCAGCTCTGTGTACACTGGTTTGTGAGCACAGAGCCAAGCTAAGCTCAGCTGCAGGTGGTAGATAGATATGTGAGGAAATAAACTTGCTTGTACAACAGACAGGGTCTATAAAAAGGCAGCAGAGCCTCGTTTTCTGTATATTTGGATCATTTTTGTTTTCCTCTCTTTTGGCGACATATGGCGGGAAAAAGAGAAAATGGACCGGTGGCCACAGCAGCGATGTTGAGTTGTTTACAGTGACTGCATCATCCATCAGGCAACAGGTCTCAGCTTGGCATGAGTTCCCAGAGTGCACAGATGCTTAATGGCATGACAGGTTGTGTCCAGGCTCTCAGGCCCCGACCAAAACGCCGCTGGCTGCTGGACAGACACACCAGACAGCCTCAGGACACCCAGCGGACTCAGCATTCAGAGCGGCTCGTCACACCAGCTGAGGCTGCAGCTTCAGACCCTGGCTGGCTGGTAAAGAGAGGTTTATAGAGCTGAATGATGAGCCTCAGTGGCTACATGACCTGAAGCCAGGACGATTAACATCATAGATGAGGGGAAGACAAGGTTTAGCTGTGAAGGAAGCTTAATTTTACACATCAATTACAGTCTCTTATTCTCAGTTAAGACAGTTTTTATGCGATAACATCTGTCACACATTACTCTGATGGCAGAAGTATGACTGGGTTGGACGATGACGGCTGGATGTAGTCCAGGTTTTATGTTCTGCTGTCACTGATGTGCACTGTTTCATGTGAGCTTGTGTGGTTTTAACGTATGTCTACGTATTCTGTATTAATGTTTTACGTTCAAGTCTGTGTTCTCTGTTTTGCCTGGCGGTGAGACAATAAAGTTGTTAATATGTGTTTTTCTGGTCACTTTGGTAAAGGAGCAGAACAAAAACGTCTAGGTTACATATATATAACCACTGTATATATAACCATTGTTTCAACAGCATTTCAGTGACTATATTTCAGCATGTAGGTAGGACTTGCTTCACGCTGAGAAATAAATATTTAAGTGCTGTTAAAACAACGGTAATATGTCACCTAGACACTTAAAAAACCCTTGAAATTTAGCACAGTTTTACAGACTTCTTTTGACCTGGAAATATCAGCCAAATCAATACTTAATAGCTTCTATTATTAAATATCACTGCCACATATTGTAGGCCAAGCACATCATGTTCAGTCTTGAAAGGAGGGCAAATAAATCAAGACATTTGATCACAATTCATCAACAAACATGTTTGAGAATTAGTATTTGTTTGTTAGGATTTACACTGCCAGAAGCAGCAGCGTTGGAGTAAAAGAGACAGAGAGCACTGAGAGCCTCGCTGTGCAACAGACAAACCCAGGTTTTAGGGTGTAAGCTGAGATGCCACTGGTCAATACTTGGAGACGGTGGGGGTAAATCCGGCCTCCCTCTTGGGATCTACAACAGCCAAGTTTGGCCTTTTACCTCACTGTTTTTCCCTGCCTCAGACACAGAAACACTTCACACACACTGAAAATAGCTCCGAGCAAACCCAGATAGAGAAGAGGAGAGCGTTGTGTAAATGCCAGGAGTTTGAGCCCCGGCGACGGCTGAGATGACGTTTGCTTTGCCGTCTGTGAGGATATTATTTTGGGTCAGATGTGCTTCTCTGCCATATTGTCCGCTGAAGCGGGAAGGCCAGGCCACAAAGAGAGAGCATATGCCCGCCTTTCCCTCTGCTGCCGCCCCTGACATGTGTTACTTCCTCCTCGTCAGCCCACCTGCTCGGCCAAGCCTCATAGTTTACTACGAATGCCAGCCTACAGCGACAGTACGCAGAATGTGTCAGTCTGCAGAGATTAGTCTTATCGAGGCTCGTCAGAGTCTGAATCGGGTTCAAATGAAGGACCATTAGAGATCTGTTCCAAAATAATTACCAGTGATTCTTCTGTCAGCAATACTTCTTACACATCATAATCATATTTACATGGTAATTAGAATTCATTAGAAAATTAAACATTACTATTTAATTTATACCCTAAAACACCCCAAAACCTTTATATATCAATGTGCTTATAGACCTGATTTTAAGCAAACACGTGCCTGCGTACTTTATGTTTACCTGAATGATTCAATGATTTTCTGTCAGGGCTGACTCATCCCTGGGTCGACACTGGAACAGCTTCAGATTATTCACAATGTAAACATAATCAACATGACAACGTTGGAGGAGGGGAGATGATTGTCGACGATGAGACCACAGCAGAAAAAGCTGCAGCGACACTACTGTAGAAGGTGTGTCATCTTCTTCTACTACTTTCTCCACGAAACGTTCCGCTTTGTAATTGTGGTTTGTTCGGAGTCTGATGCTGAGCTTACTGCCTCACGTCCTGATATGCAGTATTCAGGGGTTAAAGCAAAAAACAAACTTCCGACTGAAATTTTTTTTTCAGGCCAAAAAAAAAAAAAGGTTACAGAGGACACCCTCACATTAGCCCTCGACGCCTGCTAAACAAATTGCACATTATGTCAAATTCAGCACCACCCCAAGCATAACGATCGCTGCTGTTCTCCAATGCAGCCATCAAGCTGCAAAAAGGCTTTAACCTCCACTTTATTCAAATACTCCAGACCAATATGCATTGGCTTTAGGAGTGGTAACTGAAAGCAAGCATGAACTACTGCATCACTTCAACTAGTAACGGGACTTTGACCAGGCTGCTCCAAAAACACTTTTGTAGGAGTAAAATAATAAATAATATTAGACACAATACTTAGCTTTATCTACATACACAAATCTTTGTTGACCTCACAGTGATTCATCTTCTCTGAAGCATTAAAATATTGGTGTATGGGACACCGCGAGCCCGGCAGCTGTATAGCCTACTGGTCACCGTGAGTTTACGCTACTGTAAGCCACGCACCCATTCTCTCACACACACACACACACACACACACACACACTACAGCAGCTCCAGTTCTTGGGCGACAGAAACGACTCCGTAGTACGTGCAGTGCAGCGAAACCAACGTGGTATAAGATCACTAATAATGACGAGCTTTGTAGATGGCGTGGTAGCCTACATCCAGGTAGATTTTATCTCCGTACAAATCAGCTACCTATCACCTGGTAGCAGGAAGTCCCGTAACACCGACGAAGAACTTTAATCCCTGAGTACTGCATCCACCGTTCACGAGCTTAACTGAAACTTGCAGATGCCTCACTTTAATTTCTGAGGTTGCACACAACCAACACTTTGAACAACACAGGATACGTGGGGTAGCCATCATGCAAACGCAGTAACAAAAGGCTACGGCATCAGACAAATTGAAAAAATGTTACTAACACAGAAAAACTCTACATGTAATGGCTTTACACTGTGGATTTAAGAAAGTCTGAATTCATATTAAGAAATGTCTTCGTGTAATGGCTTGTTTGTTTGTTTTTTTGTGTTTTTTCTTTGTGTGATGAGATTTTCATGTCGTCCACATATATATATTTCTACAGATTGAGTTATTCATTATCATTAGCTATGATTTCGGGAAACAATGGAAGGATGGGTAAGTTGCAGCATTAACCATTGGTGAGTGTGTTGCGGTACCATGTGCCTACTGTAGCCTTAATTGGCTGACACCAGGCAGCTGTTCCTGTTACCTTCTACAACAAGCACAAGCCCGAAAACCCACCCAACACCAACCGACACGTAATTATCTCTTGCTTTACAGTCCCATCTGTTTGCCTTATCGATCACCTATCGATCGAGAAAAGCCAACTCTATAAGCTGTTGATCAAAAGCAGGGGGTTCATGGACATTTATTATGGTACTGCGATCGATCGGGGTCATGCGGTCCAGCCTCCACCATCGGCCAGAGAGAAACAAATATGGCCTCGCTGACACATCTCTCAGTGCAGCCCTGACAGGCTCATAAAATCCCACTGATGTCCTCCTGCCTGAGAGAATGGATTCATTTTTCGAGGGATTCATCCGCAGGGGAAAAAATTAAGATTAATGGCTTTTTGTGCTCTGCCACAGTTTGCAATTGTCTTTGCGAGGGAGATTGTTTGCAGCCTGGCAATGTTATATATGCAAATGTGACCTGGAAGTGCATAAATGGGTGCTCACAGTGTAGAAGCGGAGCACAGGCAGAAACACTAAAATATTAAGAATTAAGGCAAAGTGCTTTAGAGAGCACAGACAAGGGTGTTTTTGAACAATAATTTTTCGTGCAAATTAGTAAGTGACATTTCTCTACTTTGAACTCCAGGGGGGGCTCATGCCCTGACCCAAACTGGAAAGTAGAGCTGAAATAGCTTCAGGCAGCGGGTTTGTGGTGAGTTTGAGAGAAGAAGAGACAGACATGAGTCACCTGCAGACAGCCTGCGCTGGTCTATTAAAGTCATGTCTGTCTCAGTGCTGTTTCATGTCCTGAATACCAGCGTGACCTTTGAAAAATTTCAACTTTACACATCCTGCAGACGCAAGACAACACTGAGGTCCTGTGCTGAGAGGAGGGCAGTTCAAATAAGCAGTGAAGAAAACATTTGATGGATGATGACCAAGGTCAGCAAAGGTCAAAGCTGAGATTGTATTTTAGCGCTGTTACAGTAGCATGTCAGAGGTTCCTTAGTAAGTTACATTCTTACTGAAACTTCATGTCATAAAGATGAATATCATCTTAAAAATAATAATAAACTATGTCCGAGTGAGGATTTTCAACCTTAACTACATCCTGTATGTACAGTACATCATGTGACCTTAATTGAAAATTATTAAAGTAAATGTTGATGGGATGCAGGACACACAGCTGACACCTGGAAACAAGCAGCTAAAGAGAGAACACACGACTGGCTCCACCTCTATTTTGCATCCATAAAATATATAATTTATGTAAAAACCTCCCCTCCAAATACTAAATACTGCAGTTTAAGAGTAATTCATTTTCAAAAAATTATGTTCCGTCCAATGAAAATTACCCTGTAACTCATTCGAATTAATTTTAATGCAACCAGTG
>NTHP01000426.1:362771-430343 GCA_003416845.1 Oplegnathus fasciatus | reverse complement strand
GAGTATTTAATGACACCGACTGCTGATGTCTGACTTCTTTAACAAACCTCAGAGAAAAAGAGTCATTGCTGAGATGGTTTGGATGTTCCATTTTAAAGTGTCAGTGGACACAAATTAGAGAAACATGTTTCTCTTGAACAGTGGTTCACGAGATGTTTGACAAGATAGGAGGAAAGAAAAAACCAATGTATTTTTGCTGCATATACGCAGAGTGCTTTTTTTTGCTTTTTTGCTGTGAAATATTGGATAGTTTTACCTCCTCTGGCCTCTGAAAACTATTCAAACAAACCAATCTGAGAAGCATAAAGCTACTCACTGACAGACTGACAGACATGTGCAACCTGCGACGAGACATAACTTTGCTTTAAAGGGTCACAAGCCAAAATGGTTGGAAACCACAGCTCTAGAACAGGGATTCCCAAACCTTTTGGTTTGTGAGCCGTTCAGAGGAAGCAAAGTCTACTTGTTGCTACTCGTCACAGGTTGCATATGTCCACCAGTTGTTTACTGTTTACTTAGATTCATTTATTTGAAAAAATAATCATCTCACGACCCCTCAGAAAGGGTCCCCACCACCAGGGTGGGAACCACTGCATGAGAACACTGGTTCCCAACCTTTTCAGCTAATGACTCTCCAAAGCCAAACAATACCTCCTTAAGACCGCTAGTCACAGGTTGCATGTGTTTCACAGCTGTGAGCAGTTCAACCCAAGAGTGATGTTCCCTTCTAAGATTGTTTATTTTAATAGTTTCTATAAGCCTGGAGATGTAAAACTATCCACAAGAATTTTAAGTAGCAGAATATTTTCTTCTTTTCTTCCTCCCTATTTCTTGTTCTTTTCACAAACCCAAAAATGGGAACCATTGTTGTAGTCATGCAGAGGTTTGAGATATCAGAGATTTCTGCTTCCACCCCAACACAATGAAGGTGGATGGAGTTTCATCTGTGGTACTGTCATCATTGAAAAGGAAACGTATTTTTCCCCACTAGGTGTAAATGAGAAAATACATTTCATTCTTATAATTTGGGTGAACCGACCCTTGAAAGTGAGGCAGAAATGTTGTTCTCAGTGATAATACAGATATTTATTTCAGTGGTTTGGTTGTAAAACAAGTCAGACATCAGCAGTTAGTGTCATTAAATATCCTTTATTGGTTATAATTTTGGCAAAATGCTCCAGAGGTTTAACTCTGTACAGATAAAATATGCTTTTCCTCCACCGGCTTCGCCTCAGAACGAATGAGAGTGTGGAATGAGACGGTGTGAACAGTGCGGCACCAGTTAGGCAGGTGAAAAATGGCTGTTCATTATGTTATGCCAACCATATCCTAGTTTCAGTAATTGGATGTACTGGTATGCATGTGGGTGCTATATGAACGTCCACGCACGCGTGAGTGTGTGTGTGTGTGTGACAAGGCGACATGTGACAGGAAGAACCGACACACCAATTCTCAGCCCATCACACAACATGATGCAATCACACACACACAAACACACACACAATCGAACAAGGTAACACACCGACAACCATGATGGAGGAATCTGCTACTGGACGTCAGGCTGAGAGAGGAGGCTGATCAATAACACAACTGATACACTCAGTGATTAAGCAGATTTATTTTGTTTCCCTCTGCCACCCCCTCCCCACTGCCATCTCACACACACACACGTTTGTTCTTCTATACGCGTGAGGACCCTCACTGACATAAAACACTTAATGAAGAAGTGAGGACAGGACAAAATGTCCCCACATTCAAAAAATGGTTGAAACTCAGATTGGTCCCAACAAAGGTCGATGAACAAGAGCACACACCGGGATCTTCACGACTATCAATGTTTTCTAGTCGCAAGATCTTCCAACATGGCACTCCACTAGTCACGACTTATCCAATTAAATAGTTGAGCAGAAACGATGTCTGACTTGTTTCATGTGTCAGTTACAGTCTGTCATGTAGGATTACTAGTCTTGTGAATACTGAACAAACCTTGAATTTATTTATTTGATAGGGACGATGCAATTTAACATAGTTCCAGTATCGAGCATGAAACTGATGTGCTGCACAGAGAGTTTATAGCTATTGCTAATTTTCAGTTCTTGTCCCTTGTTGGGCTTTTACATGTACAGCATAATAAAAAGTATACAGCTTTAAGTATCATAAAAAGCACTACACACTACAGATATTACAAACAGTAATGAGCAGCTGTGAACAGTTGTAACGCCACATCCACAGGCCAGGTTCATGCTAATCTTCATTACATTTAGGAACTTTACAAAGCATCTGCCCTACATCCAACCATTTCACCCACGCGTCCATCTTTTCCTTCTTTTTGCTCACAGGCCAAAACCAAACCTCTTAACTGTAACTGAGTGCAGGCAGAGGTTGTCTGCTGTCAGTCCTCGTTGGCTGATCTGTCCTAAATCGGGCTTTGTCACAGATGTGATCTGTTTTAATCAGTAAAAAAGTTTCATTTCATCGTCTCCATGACAAGAGCTGAAAAATGCTTTTAATCTAATGTAAAGACAAACTACAGAGTGACAAATCAAGCATTCGTTAGCAACCCTCACTAGGTTTGTCAACACTTCCTGCGGTTGTTTCAAAATAAAAGTTGAATGAATGTAGTAGAAACTATGGAAATACCGTATTCAAAAGCATCAGCGTTTTACACTTTACAGACGGTAAAGTGTTAAAAACTGTGTTAAAGTGTGATTTCAACAGTCAGGTGGCTATGAAGCCCTTTGAAGAAATCCCATTTGGGACCCTGTGATGGACAGTTTACTTTCTGACACTTAATAAACTATATATTAATTGAGTAACCTATACTGAAAGTAATCATTAGTTGATTTAGCAGATTTTTGGGGAAAATGACGACCTGCTCTGTTGCTGCATGTGAGGCAGTAACATCTTTGCATGTGTTTGCAGCCTGCAGGCAGACTGAAACGACCTCTGGGTTTGTATCTCAGGGTTAGCGGCTGCTTTGTCAGCTGTCCAGCTCTTCCACGAACACTTAGAGGCGATCTGCTTAATCAATTGTTAAAAGACCAAACCTCACGCCATCGTCACAGTCTCTGCAGACAGAGAGGAGAGGGGGAGGAGGCTGACAGGACACAGGGAAGACATAAACGACAGTCAGGGGAGAACTGGCCAAAGAGATTTAAAAAAAACAAAAAATAAGTGGGCATGCTTGCATAGACAACTGTTTCCAATGGATACTGCACTGATTGACAGCAAGTCACAAACATCGCGTGCAGTAAAACATTTACTGCAGGGGAGGGACGGAGGTTGCAGGATATCAGAGCAATTTATCCAAGGTCATGAGAGAGGAGTAGTAAATTTCACTCAGAATCAGGCGATGCTGCATCGCCACGTGATCCTTTTTCCCGCCAATTTATAGAGACCTGACAGGCCACTTTTACATGTTCACGCACAGATCTGTGTTGCGATACGTCAGGTGCACAAGTCCTCGGGGTGCTCTCATACTATGCAGGCTATCTGATGAGATCTTAAACTCGGGGCAGAAGAAGTCTGGCAGGCTGCGTTGCTCTCCCTCCCCAAGTTTATGGCTGCGCTCACGGGCACAACAGAGACTCCGGGCCAATTTATATTCATGGCGCAGCGCCGCTTGCACCTCGTCTAACGTCCTGTCCCTGTTGAGAAGGAAAACTGACACGCCGTGGGCTGGGGAGGGGTGGGGCAGGGGGGGGGNGGGGGGGGCATCTCCTCTCTTTCCTTGTCATTCTTCTGCCTCTTGTGGATTCTGACACCAACCTGAGTGTTTGTGCATGTGTGGCGCGGGTGGGTGCAAATGCAATTTGTAATACGGGAAATTGATTAGCCTAATTGCTTTCTATTCAAAGCTGCATGTGTGCCGCTTAATTTTTCACAATTAGCCCTGAGCAGTGACACGGCGGGGAGCGTCTCCATGAAGGATGATGACAACAATAACCTTAGGAATGAAGCCTGCAAAGTGAGGGGTGGGGGTGAGACGGCTCTCGGCGTCCGAACAGAAAGAGCAGTTTGACTTTGCGTGATGAATCGAAAAAAATCAGGCTGGATATTCTGCACTACAGTCTAACAAAAACTGACACAGGGCGTCCTGGTGGCTCAGTTGGCAGAGGCAGCTTGTGATTGTGACGTAGTTAAGGTTTATTCTGGCTTTCTTTGTCACATGTCTCCTCCCTCCCTTTCCCGCCCCTGTTGTCACTCTCCGTTGACACCTAACAAATACAGCAAAATGCTCAGCAGACCGAGGAAGATGCTCTAAAAACAGGCACAACTTTTGGCACTACACTGGTTCTAGGAGTTGCATAGACACCCTTCCCAAAAGATGAAGAATTGTTTTCACTTTCCAGGAGACCGTTCATTGCTGCAAAAATCAATACATCATCTTCAGAGAAAAGTATAAAAGCCAGAGTTGTTTATGACATGCTCTGATTGCTTTCCATGGAGCAGTTTTACATGCTTTAGCTGCAATTAGAGGGACGGGGTCTGTCTGTCACTCAGTTTTTACAGATTCTGGCAAACCACAACCACCCCGTCAGATACCAGCAAAAAACCATTTTACAAAAGCATTGAGTAGTTTTTCTCTTTCTCTAGTGTTTTTTTCTGGTTCTACTTACAATTAATTCTTGTCACGAAAGATTGTTTTTATTTTTTATTCATTAATCAGTATTTGTGACGTTAACATAGAATGAAATGATCCTGTAATGTAAAACAAGTTGCTCACAGAGAAAATTATCACAAACATCTGCAGCTTTACAAAACTTTTTAGGCTCTGTAAGCTTTTTTTTTTTTTCATTTTGTTGTTGTTGTTGTTTGGTTCTGGTTTTTGGTGTTTGGACCAGCAATTTAGCATCGAGTTAGTAAAGAAAAGTGGAGCATCTATAGCAGCTAAGAAGGTATATATTTTTCAGAACTTAAAGGTATAACGAGTAGGATTTGTTGGTTTCTGTTTGTAAACACAACATTCAAAGTTGGCGCCTCCTCCCAGGCTCAAAGCGCACACGCTTCTGGTGGTCCCACGTGCTCACGATCTGGTAACTGGTCGCTACGTTTTTATAGAGTCCCGCACCACAACGTTACTGGCTGGGGGCTACACACCACCGCCCAAAGGCTGATGCCCACAAACGCCCCGAGCACAGCAAAATAAGAAAATCCAGGCAGAGGGCAGGGTCTCTTCTAGTGGGTCATAAGTGATGATTGAGAGGGATTACTCTTGTATGAGTCTATACATTGTTTTTAGGAAAATCCTCCTTGTTATACCTTTAAGGGACAGTGATATGTGATAGCTGCATATCTGTTTTGATGTACTTCTGCTCGCAGGGGCCAAAAATGGACTAATGCAACTTTAAGCCTTACTCTGTGACAAAGGTCGTTTAAGATAAATGGAAGATAAAAAAGATAAATCTATATCCCTTTGTGTTAAAATATTGTACTTTTTGTGATCTGCGTGGGGGATTGTCCTTTGGCATTTAGACTGGCACATTTACCGTGGTTGAACTTGCTGTCCCTTCATTTCTATAAAGACATCCTTTCATTAGCCAAGTCAAGTCGAGTGAATGTTATATAAGAATAAAAATATAATCTCCATGACTAGATACCACTAAGAGTAAGCAGCGTGATTTTGGGTGAACTGGCCCTTTAAACTGATTTTAGTTGGGTTTATTTTATACATGCCTTCTTTAAACACATTAGCAGGAGGGACAGAGGAAGAAAACATTGTCAGTGCAATTTAAAGCACTGATAGGACCACAAGACCACACACAAACACACACACACACACAGGATAGATTAAAAACAAAGTGGTATGCTCATATGTGGATTAGAGCATGTGTATGTGTATGTCAGAGATCAGCTGTATGTGTGGGCAGCCACCGAGTCAACTGGGAGAGCAGGTTGGTGACAGCTGGACCGGTGGCAGGGGTGGAGGGGAGCGGTCTGGTTCTGCACGGGCAGCCATGGTTTCAGCTTAACCAGGGTCTTACACTGATCCCTGCTCCACATACGGACGTACATGAGGCTGAGTGTAGGGGCCGCCAAAGGCTGACGGAGGACTCTTCTGCCACCCTCCATGTCACCTGCCACTCTGGGTTTATAGCCAGGTCAGGCTGCTGGGTCAAAGTAGGAATATTAATATCAGAGCGCCGTGTCGATGCCCTTAAGCTTCAGGTAAACATCCACCCATGTGTTATGGCAAAATGGATTACATTCGAAACGCCATTGTACTGTAATCTGCAGCCTCGCAAAGATTATTACCCTGCAAACACTTCCACATACAATCTGTTCAATCTCGCTACCCGGCGTGCTGACAAAGCGAACGCCATCTGATGGAGTGTTGCACTTGCAATAAAAGTGATAAAGCAAAGAGGAGAGATATACATCAAACATCTGTCCAGTCCTGTGTCCTTGGAAAATAAAATGTCCTGTTTAGCATTTTGACATTAATGATGTTCTTGCTTGAACTATGTTGATTCATTTACTGCATTATCAAACTATTTAGACTTTTTTTGATTGCTTTAATGTAAAGCTACACAAAAGACTGGAGCCGTGTCACATGACCCTGGTTATACTAGGGAGGGAGCTTTGCTTCAGCACTAGATGGGATTTCAAAGACAGAACTGTAATAAAGCACAACTACATAGCTTTCCATCTGCTGTGGCATTTAAAACCTGCTGATCACGGCCCCTCTGATGCTATAGAGTCAGGAAATCCAACTGCTCAGTTCAGCTCCACTTCTCTCCTGAATATTTAAATCCTTTAATGCACAGAGACACCCGCCAAAGCCTGAATAACCTTCAATTGATTCCTCCTACAGTATGTGAAAATTTACAAGACATTTCAGGACCCCCTTCACTTCACCGCCCCAGGCCTTATTCAGAGACAGCAGTAAAAATCGCATCAGATTTACTGGGATTTCACCCGGACAGGTTTTCATCCCGTGGCAGATCAATCACTTGCCGTGTGTAGTTAATGTAGAGGCGTGCGTGTCTTAAATATGTCTGCAGTGCCACGGGCAGGAGGGAAGGCAGGGGGTCTGTGACAGAAACCAATATCACTGAGTGAATCTGTTTCATGTTCCTCTGTCTTCAGGGGTCAGCAGAAACAGATAAATCACATGTGGTTTGGACTGAAAAGCCTCCATTGTGGCTTCACTTTGGGTAGGAAACGCTGCTGGACACTGGCTTGGTCTTATACCTTTTCATATGACAGCATGAGGCTGCCATTTATCACATGGCCATGATACAGAAAACTATACCATAAAGAATAGAGCAGTAAATCAACGGACAGGTTTAGAGGTGGCCAACAGGGGAACTCAGCTGCACAGCTGCTCAAGAGTCAGCCACTGCAGGAATTAGGAAACCTGACCTTCAGAAAATGGAGCAATCAAAGACAGTTTGTCCAAAATTAGTCCAAAAAACAGAAACAAGTGTCTGATATGAGTTATAGCTGGTGTTTCAGTGCGTCGGACGGGCTACATGCTCAGCCACTACCTCAGCCTCTACACCTTTATGCTCCACCTTGCTACATAAGAGCCACACTACCTCCTGCAGTGGCACTGAATGTTAACTCCCAGGTCTACTGGGTCGCTCTAAATCAGGCAGATTTTATTCCCTTTCATTACCAGTGTTATTGGATAAGACAAAATTCATTGAAATTCCTCCAGTGTCAGTCACCCTATACCAGCACAAAAATGAAATTAGCATTAATACCGTGTGAGTAAAGCATTTGTTAAATCAATATTGACATATTATTGTCCAGATGATTTAGTTTTATTGCACAAAGGTTCATTTAAGATGTTTCTGTGAAATATCTGTCCACCACGACCTTCAGAGATATTGTACCAGCTGTTACTCTCATGTATACACACATTCTGTGGCCGTATGTCTACTTGACAGTGTATTTGAATGTTGCCAACAGAAGTTTATGTTTTTAATTTTGCATAAAGCATTTAAAATATGACAATATGATTGGCTGGCTGATCTTTGCGTTCAGGTTATTTTGTCACTTGTCCAACACTAATCACTTCATGAAAGCCATTTATTTTTGTGTCCCTGTGGTGGGGAACAGCCTGCGTTAGCAACTATGTTCATTCACTTCTCAATGCACACTTCTACAGGCTGTTCTTAACAGTTTCTTGTCTTTAACAGTCATCGCCTTTATTGCTTTTTCTACATTTTTTCTTTCACTGTTCCGTAAAGGACAAGTAGATAATTTACTGCTTGCTTCAGTCTGAAGAGAGGCGTCACAGAACTGGAAACAGTTTGACTGGCGGGTGATTTACATGGAGGGGCAGCGCAAAACATTAAACGCAAAAGAGATTTTCCCAAATAGTTTCAGATTGTGACTGAAATAAACAATAATTGTGAGGTTCTGGGATTGTGAACACGTACAGAGGAGTGCAATTTTTTGTGCATTAATATTTGATTAGGTATTTGCAAACTAAATGGCACGAATGCAGGAGTTGTTTGTGCACTCTGCTGTCCCATAGAGGTTTGCTAAATTCAGCTTTGGCTTCAGTATTTGCTCCCTAAATGTCTCAGCATCAGAGGTCCTGAATGAGTTGCTAACATGCTACTTTATGTCACTTTTATTTAAAGATAAAGGTTCAAGAACATGAGTTTCATGCTACTTTCAGACTGCTACTTGCAGGGATACTAAAAGAATAAACCATGCAGGTGTCTAATGGTCTGATTATTACCCAACATCTGATGGACATTCTGCCATTACTTTGAGAGGTATGCTGTCACTAGCTAAAGTGTGGGATAAGTGGAAATTTTGCCTTGTTTGTGACGCTAGATAAAGAGTCGGTATCGCCAGAGTCATTAGGATTCATCCTCTTGGGACCATGATGTCTGTACCAAATTTCAAAGGACGCCACAACACTAATCTGGATTTTTCATTCTGGCATTTTAAGTGTTGAACTGAAAAAAACTGACCTTGAACTGACCTTGAACCGACCGGCCGACGCTGCCAACCCTGCAGCCACAAATGTCACACAAGTGGCTAAAAAATCCACAGTATTGTGATTGCTTTTGGTACTGTAGAGGTATTAATACTTGTTATTGGACATTAAAACCAATGTTGCTTAGGCCATTTTTCTCTGGGACTTGTTGAACAGTACACTCTAATGTTTGTTATCTGGACTATTGCGATGGAGAGACTGGTCTAGTCCTGTTAATTAACTCCATTTCCATTACTCAGCGCCAGGCCACGTGGAACTGTGCCAGCCTCAGCCTCATGAATATAAAGACCAATTGTTGTCTAACTAACAAAGCTAACAGGATGTTTGTTGCTTTGCTGTGACTCTGTAGTGGCCTATAACTAATGTTATGAGCTGTTGAAATGTTTTAGAGGACCAACCAAGAGCAGCCAAACAATTCACGGATAAATTATAAACTGGGGACAAGATTTGGCATTGTTTCCATTTGTCTTGTGTCTTCTGCATTCTGACATTCTGAACAAATGTCCAAAGATCAGATAGGGATAGCAAGAGATATAGCTTTATTTACGATGATGGTCTGGCTGATTCAGCATACCATAAATGATCAGTCAGGACCTTTAGGGGAGGGTCAGAGATAGATGCTCCGGTGCAGATATATCTAGGATTTTGGCTGCAGATATTGTTTTTTTTAATCAGAGATGGGTCACAAGATACTAAATATGAATCATATTTAGACCAGTAGAGAGAAGCTGTGGATGTACTACAGGGGAAACTGAATACACAAAGTACTTTTGATTTGACATTGACTCAAACCTGTGGACACGTGCCAACTATGTCAAACTGTGGGTATTTTTGGATGCAGATTTTTTTGGCTTGTCACCTCTTTTTGCTCGCACTGTACTCATGATGCTGGTGAATCTACAGATTAGTTAAATGGCTGTGGATTTAAGGAGATTAGCATGGCTGTGTTTTTTTAATCAGAGCTCAGTTAAACATATTCGTACAGGTGAAAGCAAAAAGAGACATGACCATCGTAATTATGTGGTGATAAATGAGTCCTCACTCTTTGTAATGGTGGAGGTCAAATTGTGCTTATTATTAATCCTTGAGGTATCGCACAAATGTCCATCAAGCTCAGAAAGCATTCATCCTAATTAAGGGGAAAGTTACACTGAGTCGCAACTTTCAGGTACACTGACGTAAATTTAAAATAGTTTAACACACGTAGAATAAATCCCACATTCATGAACCTTATCATATTCCGAAAATGGATAAATGAATTAACTGTAGCAAGTTGTATCTAACAAACTGGAAAGTCTGTGTAAAGTCGTATGAATACTGAAATGAAAATGGCATATAATGATACTAATGACTGAACAATCACTTGGTCAGCTGCTCAATTTTCAGATTTTCAAAACTTTTCTAGTCCTCAGTCTGTTTTAATCAAGTCTACCCTAGATGCTTTATTTGTAACGTATTCTAAAAACATATATTCAGCAAAAACTTCCCACCCAGTTTCAAGTCAGTGCTGAAGATGACAATAAGTTCTCCAAACAGACAAACACACTGCCTTCCCGAACTACCCCCGTAAGCTAATCTGATATGGCACCTGTGTTGGCAGGTTGACACCATTACAAATCACCATTAAAAAATGGTCAAGTCAGTCTTAAAACAATACTGGCATGTGCATATGAACACATATGGCCCTAAAGAGATCCTCTCTTAAAATAATACCAACGTAAGTTATGGGGACAAAATCCACAGTCCTTGTTCTCTGTAAAAAATACATCACAAAGTTTAAAAATAAATGAGACTTCAGCAGTCTGAGTTCGACTAATCAAGTGGGTATCTTTCAAAGTTGCTGTCTTTTCAGTATATGGTAGTTTCGCTCATATTTATTTATTTTTAATAATTTTGTACTAAAAACACAGCGACTTTGGAAAATGCCCACTTGATTTCTGTAACTCACCCTGTTGAAGACTCATATTAGCTTCAGCTGAACTTCACTGCATTTTTACACAAAATGAGGACTGTGGATTTTGATCACTTACATTGAAACCGCTTTAGGGATCTCTTTGTGGCCAGTATGGACAAAGGGGACAATTACAGCAACCAATAACCCTTTCAATGTGCATGAGGGTATGTTAAGAACTGAATTGAGATACGCTTGAAAAGATGTGGTTTAAGCACAAAAACAACGTAGTTAAGGTCAGAGAAAGATCCTTCATGGTTAAAAGAAACCTATGTTGACTGTTGACAGGACACAGAAAACAAACAGCGGTCTCCCGTGTTAAAGTTGTAATGCTTTGTGGACTCATTGATCCACATTGACTTGCCCCCCTATGAAGTTTTGTGGGGGTATAACAAGATAAGTTGTAATTCACAGGGCTGCTGGAGGTCAGTTAAACGTAAAATGTTGTATCTAAGCATTGAAAACTGATGACTGATGTTTTTCTTAGGAGGACAGGCACGAAGATGAAGGACAGTGTTAAGAGAGTCACAACACGTTTCAGTTCTCAAGCCAAGCATTAAAGCAAATATTGATAGAGCATTATTCTGGAATCATTTTGTATGGTGATGCAGCAGATTCTTTGCTCTAATTAGCTACTTCACTCATTTATATATTGAATATGAACTCACATCTCTGGTGACCTTGCTTTTGTCAATTACAGAGCACTGTAGCCTAAGTGGATGGGAGCTATAAGGCAAGGTGGTGGGTTAGTTTATGGAAACGTCATATCAGCTTTTGTATAATTCCTATAGTTTACCAATAGAGGTCAATAAAGGTCATAGATTACTAAATGGCTCTTGGACGTTGGTGTGATATCAGGAGATGCTGTGGACTGTTAGGATGGTCAGCAGTTTTACTGATAATGACACAGAGGAGGATGAGTTTATCAGCATGTGAGCCACAGACGCAGCAGGCTGCAGATGCATGGGTGAGAGTATTGATCATGTAGCAGAAGACGGGACAGGTGCACATTGTTAAACAGCTGCAGCAGAGGCGTCATGCCCAGAATATAAAAGCCGCCATTAAACACTGCGCCGGTGAGCCCTCTCTTCTCAGCCAGATGTATTTACCGCTGCAGCCTCACGTTAATGAGCTGGATCAGGAATCAGTCGGAGGACTTGACACCTCAGCAGCAACTCTTTTTTATGTGACTTCACAATTCATATGGTCAATATCAGAAAATGAAGAGCTGGGGGTTTATAGGATACAGTAAGATGAGACTGGAAAATGCATTGTGGGGAAGTCTGGCTGTTGCAGGAGCAATTATTGGCAAAGAAATGGCATTGAAATAAAAATGTAATATAAATAAACTACTTACAGTTGACACAGTGTCAAAAAGAATGTGCGGGATTAGAATTTTTCTAAAGGAAAAAAGATATGCGGTATGAAATAAGAAAATAAATGAGAGGTACATTATACTGTGAAGAAAAACCAATGTGTGAGATTACAATATACATAATACACTGTGCCAAGTGTGTATTAAAATGTGCTCATATTCCCATCACTGAGTCCATACATATTGAGCAGGAAGTGTCAGTGTGTGCAGAAAATTCTATTCACCTTATCAACAATATTCAACTTACAGGAGCAGATAACATATGTACAGGCTGAACATGCAGATGTGGATATTTGCATTATTACCTGTTCAGTTTATCAAACCGCCCAGATGTCAGCAGCGTGAAGGCACCACAGAATAAACCACGAGGAAAGAAAATTATGTGATTGTATGATAAAGCCCCTGCAGTTATTTTCAATGCAGCCTCTATCTGCACTTCTTGAATGGCAGCTAATTCTGTAAAGAAACTGCTTCCACCATGTGTCACCCACTAGAGGGGGATAAGCACATCTAAAATGTTTGTTAGTCAAACAACACTGCAGACAGAGAATACAAAGTGTGTCAGTGAGGGACTGCTACCGTTTTGGTACAAGTTTTACTTTGAAAACGTAGTCTCACATCAAGTCTTATTAAATCTAATCTCTTACACTGACTTTGGCGAGAGCCCAGCAAGAGAGGTTAGAATAAGAACAACTTCAGCTATTTAAATAATCTGCCACTGGGAGATAGCACTCTGCATGCACTTATATTAATCATGTTGCAGGGACAAATGTCTGTTCAAACAGTCACATTACGGGGACTGCACTCCCCAAACAGCGTAGACTGAAAGTGAGAGCCCTTGGACTACCTCCTACCTCAGCCCATAATCCCTAACCCAAATAACTTGTCCACATGTACTGGGTGAAAGTTTGGGGTTCAAATTAAGAGACAAAAAGCTGGTCCCCACAAAACCATAAAAGGTTTCAGACATGTTTTTTGTTTAAATTAGGGCAAGGGTTAGGTTAATGTTAGGGTTGGTCTTCCGTAGGCATGTATGTGTATGGAGAGTCATTACTGCTACATATTTAAATGTGTGTGTTAGCTTTTTTTATTTAGTTTGCCTTATTTGTCTTCTCACAGTTTTAAACATTCGCACAGCACAAACACACCAATACTATATTTAAACAAAGCCACTTCATGTGTGTTGGGCAGATCAGAGGGCTATTCAATATCAAAAAAAATCAGTAAAAGCGCAAACGCGACCAGGAAGGATTAAAGATGGATTGCCATCTGATCGCTCAAACCACCAGAGCAGGTGGTTTGAGACACATCCTAGCCAGATGTTGAAATGGTGAAAAAGCATCTTTACTCCTTAGCAACAGTTAGCAACAGTTAAATGTCTGCGGATATATACATACTGTGCAGACATCAGTATGTTAGTATTCATAAATTGGGAGCTTTAAAGTGGCTCTGAAAGAAAAACAAGAGAGAAAACTGAAAGGTTCCGGGTTGCTATTAGTGAACATATGTATTGAGTATATACTGTATATATTTGAGTGTTGTTACATAAAAATGGAGTAGGTTCGTAAGAAGCTTACATCAAATGGGTCATACGAGCATGTCTATATATAACATAAGGATAACAGGGTTTTGGTAGAGATTGTTTCACTCACTCCGTCACCAGATACAGTATGACTCATGCTGAATCCAGTTTGTAGCAGCGTCATGACGCAAACAGCAACCTGTCTCTTGCTCACGGCTCAAACTACAGTATGTACCTTGTATCTGCTACAACCAGGCTTCAGAGCCAAATAAGACTGCGTATCGTGAGAATTCCAGATGTACCTAGTCATGCATCCTTCTTTTTCAAAATCTCTCAAACCAATGGATGTCCACAGTGACTTTTGATCCCCAACACCAGAGTGAAGCCTTCATACCTTGTACACGCGGGAAGGTTTTTTTGGAGGATTTATCCCGAGCACAGATGAAAAGCCTCTTTCCTTTATGTATCGGTGCAGTTTACAGGTCCCTCTGACTTTTAGAGTTTGAGGGGTCAGTGTTCAGCATATCTACAGTGCCAATCTGAAATTCAGCTGTGTCACAAAGCGTAGCTGACCGCACTATTCAGAATCTAAACATTAGATGAGGTATATTGGAAGCTCCTGGTAGCCAAAGTGGGTCTCTGTTGTTATTTCCTTGCCTTGGTATTAGAAAGCATGTTGACAATACAAAGCCTTGTCACAAAGTTATTGATGACCCATTCCCTGTTTGGTTTAATTCTATATCCGACCTTTATATATCTGCCTCAGCTGTTTCCCTGCCTTGATTAAACACGTGGAAGGCTGAAGCTTTTAAGCATTTTGACCACGTACGTTGCTCCCCGTCAAAGACATTAACCCTAAACTATTCCGCTGCTGTCGCTGCTGAAACATGGCGAATGTCATCGAAAGGAATGTGGCAGACGCCCTCTCACTGTGGGGACTAATCAATTTATAAAATGAGTTATGAGGCAGCGCCTACCTGGAGAATCACATGTAGGACACAGCATGTACAGCTTCCCACGCCTGTGTGATGTCTTTTATTTGGATTTCAGCATGTGACAGCATGCGACTGGAAAAACAATCCCATGATAACTATTCTAGAGACGTACCAACCTAGGGTCCCTGCTCCTCCACAGCCTGCCTGTTTGCAGTGTTTTCTAAGGGGAGCTCACTGCTCAGTCCCACACAGGAAGTGGAACATGGAGAGAACTGCGCCACACAGCTACACTGAGCCTCGTGCAGTAGCCAAATCTCTTGATAAGTTTATACACTACAATCAAGCCGTAGGCCATGACGCCTGGCAGGGATTACCAAGGGATTACAATATATTCACCCCACTGGGATTCCATCACATGGTGGATCAGATCTCTGTGACAGGGGACCAGTGTGCAGCACTCCCTCAGGGCCACAAACACTACTGTGACAGATTTGACAAAGAGCCTAAGTCTGCCTGACAGCTCAACACAAACCGCTGTCTGGCTACAATGTGAATGTTAAACTACCGCTACAGTGTTTGACATCACGGAGCTCTGCCATGGCGTTTCTCCTCCATTACCTTCCAGAGGGCAGAAAGCAAAGCAATTAGGGTTTTGGAAGAAATTAAGATAGTTTGGCCAAGAGTTACTGGTGGCAATCCAGACCATTAGTGATGCAATGTTGCACAAAGAGCTTGGATTTTTTCGAAGGCCAACTTGGGGATATGAATCCCTTTGTAAATATAGACGTTGCTGTTTGAATAATTGAAATGTCAGTTTCAAAACTAGAAAAGAAAACTTTCCCAAACAGCTTACAAATGATAATAATGAGACTATGGATGTCAATTAACCAGCATAGCCAAAACCATGCATGCATGCAGACCTTTGCCAGATTAAGTTTGAATGCTTTGGACCGCTGAAAAAATGAAGCAACAGCTTCAAAAGTAATGTCACGAGAGAAAAATGATAAATCCTCTTGTTCTCCATTTGTTGCATTAAACACTGGACACCATCTGTTGGGTTGGACCGCAGAATACAACAGCAGCAGGGTGGCAGCTGCCACCCTAAGACGCAACAGCCTGGCCAGAGCCTCATGTCGCACGCTGACACAATCTAAAAATACTACTCTGGACTCCGTTAATGGGCTCTTACACTGTCTTAGTTATGGCAGGCAGACCAGCACACTGAGCAGAGATGAAGCTAAAAGGTCATTAATCAAAATAAGCCAACTCTAAACAAAAGGCAGTTTGGTTGCCCGGCCAGCTGGGATTACTGAGTATTATCACAACATTCCAGAAAAAGACAGCAACTGGTCCTGTGTATCTAATATGTCAATCCCTTCTACTGACCCCTCCTTCCACTCTGACCCCTCCTCCAGGCAGTAGGTGACTGAGATGGGCGTTCGTCTAGGCTGCTTGAGCGACTCCCCGTGGTGGCCGCCACCGCTGCTGCTGCTGCTGTTCTGCACTGTCCCCTGCTGTTCAGGAAGGCCGTTCGGGATTCCCATGCCCTCTGTGAACGTGGCGGTGGTGTTCAGCGGCTCGGCCTACCAGACAGAGATTAAGGGGCGGTTAAGCCGGGAAAACTTCATGGACCTGCCTCTGGAGGTGAACCCCATCACTGTGCTGGTCAACAACACCAACCCACGGGCACTGCTCACCCGCATCTGTGACACCCTCTCTACCAACCGTGTCCATGGCGTGGTGTTTGAGGACAACGTTGGCTCGGAGGCCGTGGCACAGATCTTGGACTTCATTTCCACTCAGACAGCTGTGCCCATCGTGGGCATCAGTGGAGGCTCTGCTGTCGTCCTGCCATACAAGGTGAGTTTTGGGGGTAGGGGCAAGAAGAGGGCCAGTTAAGAGCTGGTTGGGGCTTTAGCCACAGCCACTACTTGTAGGACCCTCACTGTAGAATATAATTGGGAACTGGTCAAACTATAGCAATTTTATTCACATTTTGACCCCTTGCATTTCCATGAAATATGTCCAGAAACTACATATCATGCATTCAGGCTGCACAGGGGTCTAAATAAAAAAAAACTGAACAGTCTGTCAGAGAGAGTTCAGAGAGATGCACTCTGGGTAAACAAGACCATTTGGAAGCCTGAAGAGCCTGATTAAATCTTTAGTTAATTTCTTATTGATATCATTCACAGTCAGCACCTCACATAAGATACTGCAGCTAAACAGAAAGCTGTATAAAGTAATGAACACAGGAAATGACAGGATGAATACAGATTGTCAGCAGTTAAATAGCAGCAGCAGAGATGCCACCAGCCACAGTCCACCTTTGGCTTGTAAATCACATGTAATTTTCCTAATGTTATAGGCTAAATGACAGACTCTCAAATTCATACGCTAAGCGGGGCAAGCCAATGGCTTTTCATCATTTCTCGCCGTCATCCAGGTTTGTAACTGCTATAAATTCGGAGCTTTAGGAGACACAGGCAGGTGTGGAGCAACAGAGGCGGGTTATAATATCTCCACACAGATCAATCTGAGAGCATTAGGGAAAACCTGCAGAGTATTGTTTCATATGTACAGAAACACTAATAAATCACACATCTGTGATGGAGCAGGTCTTAAACAGTCTCACGTAACTCTACAGCATAAAGGCCAATTCATAGTTTCCACGTCCGCGTGTCCGTTAGGGTCCGCTTTGGTCCCCCTGATGTAAATGTCGTCATCCGACCATGTCCGCGAGGACCGTCCGTGTGAAGCCCAAAATTTGTGACCACGCGGACTGTCCGCATAGGGGGTGTATTGCTGAGGACCCACGGAAGTGCAGTGTGGAGTGTTTGGATGAGTGGTTCTCCAGAAAGCAGCAATACCGGAGAACAAGCAGTCGGCCCGTTCCAAACGGGCACGTTTTCAACGTGTTTATATAGTTTATATAATTCGTCTTTGAAAGAATACAAGCCACTACTTAGCAAGGTAGCTACCGGCCATAGCTACAGGCTGCAACTCCGCCAGACCGACGCGAACCCTCAGTCGTAGTATGAATGGAACCACATGTGGACATACTTTCCGCGTTCCACATCCGCAGACAGCTGTGGACTTGCAGATGCAGAAAGTATGTCCGAAGCTTAAGGCAGAGAACTCCTCTACAGCTACTACTGTTTTGCAGTGGTGCAAGAAGTATTCAGCTCTTTCGCCTAAGTACAAGCAGCCACATACCACAGTGTAAAACAGTCCTGCATTCAAAATTTTAAGTATTATGAAAATGTACTACCGTACTACTTCAGTAACAGAAGTAAAATAACTCATTGTGCAGAACAGAATAAAATACTGTTATATATTTTATTACTGGATAATTACAGTGTCACAGGTGCACTAACATTTAAGCAGTATTTTAATGTAAAGCTGGTCAAGGTGAAGCTAATTTATCTACTTTATATACTGTCGGCTTTTTTAATCTATAACAATTCATCATATTTTAGAAACTAACATATGCGGGAGGTTAAATATTAACTTGCAATTACGTGGTAGTTACAGCAGTCAAAAAATGTAGTGGAATAGAAGTGTAAAGTAGCATTGAATGGAAATCCTCAAGTAAAGTACAAGTACCTCAAATTTGTGGTTAAGTACCGTACTTGAGTAAAACTCACTTTCCACCAGTGTTTTGGCATTTGCTAATGTGAGAACCACAACATGTTATTTTTTCCTCTTGTCTAAACTAGAGCTGCATCGTAGGCCATAACACAAATTAAGATTTTTGATGATCATGTACTATAAATCATCTGGCGGACTATGAGCTAAGTCGCCAGGGTCTGCAGCAGAGTCTGTGGTAATTACAACCGTTAAAGCAAAAGTGAAACAATTTTAATCACAATTCTACTCAAGGTGCAGATTTATTTTCTTGAGAGCAGTCAAATAATCACACAGAAACCCACACGTACAGTAATTTGAGTGCTAATTACATCAGCCATAATGAACATTAGATAGATGGCCAGTCACAATCTGTCATTTTAAAATGGCTTAATGATTAATAAATATCAAATACCAACTTGCTCAGGAATGCATTAGAGTTGCACTAGCAAGAAATAAATTAGAGAACTTTGTCAAGGTCAAACACCAAACATGAATCCCTCAAATGTCCATTCTAATTGATACAGTGAAATCAGGCTTTAGTTGGTCACTATATATAACTTGTGGGCTCCAAAGACTGTGCTGAATCTTTAACAGTACTGTATTAGTACTGTATGCAGCCCTAACTCTCAGGTAAGGTAAACGGCTGGAGAGATGCTTGTGACACATACAAGCCATTAAACTGCTTGTAGAGTTGAAGCTGGAAGGTTTAGCAGCAATGATCCATCTATAGGAGCACAATCACCCACCACAGAAGGCTCAGCCACAGAGACCAACTATAATCCTTTCAGAATGGCTTTTTTCTGGTGACATTTTAGTGCCTCCTGCAGTAGTCGACACACAGCTCAGCATCACAAAACAACATCACATGTTGAAAAATACAGTTTGAAGCCCTGCAACAACGTTCTTTCCATTGACAATTATCTAAGTTAGTTGTTCTTTTTACATTTAGAGAAGTTTGTTCATCCATCGGGAAATTATATCTAATTCAGAAAGTGCAAAAAAAAGTGTGAAAAAATGTTCACGTGAAAGAAACAAGGTAGTGTCGTCCGTAAAAAACAAAAGAGACATTGATGAAGATGCAGTAGATAAGGAACCTTTGGGACACCACAAGAGACTCACATTCCATCAGATGTCCACCCACTTACATTTACAAATTGTTTCAGATGTGTGCTTTAATGAGAGAGCCATTTGTACATCAGTCTATTGAAGCCATAATGAGAAAAATGAAAAAGCAAGACATTATGATGAACGAACAGTACCCAAAGTGTCAAAACTAGACCACAAGCATTCATTATAGTTGAAAGCAGTTTGGACTGGCCATCTCAATGACAGCCACACCTGCGGAATGATTTTTTTTTATCTGAATCAGTACATGTGTAAAAAATTCTCTGCTCTTTAAAATGCCATTCCATTAAAAAACAACTTTTTCAAGTATTTTTTTTTCAAGTAAGTAAAACATGGAAGAACAGAGATCGTAAGTAATGTTGGTTGCAATTTTGAGATCAGTGGAAACAGTTCCAGTTAGTCATGACCTGCTGCTGAGTTTCTCTTTTTAGCTTTAGTATCAATGACCATGTTCTCTGAACGGGATCAAAACTCTGCAGGGAAGGATTAAACCTTTTTCAAATAATCAGAAACGGTTTAGCAACTGATGTATACTTCAAACTATGTATACTGGATTAGAATATAGTTATCTTTTAGATTAATTGATTTTTTTTTTTCATTTTGAGTCTTGCAGCATTTTCTATTTTGTGAGAAACAAGGAGACATTTGTAAGACTCAGGTGATTTCCTTAATTCCTGTCAGCTGAATCCATTTCACAAAACATGTTGGGTGATCTTCTCGAGGGTAATAAAAGAGATGTCACTCAGCAGTTAATGCCTCCTGCTGCTCATTTGCACTCTAACTATTCTGACTTGAGGACAGTAACAGCAACTCAATCACAATAAATTACCAAATAAACACATGTAATAAGAAATAAGCATAATGACAAAGGCTGGCAGCTGTTAAAATGAATGACTGCTTTTCATCAGTAATTAGCCAGTGAAGGAACCATGTATATATGCTGTGTAGTGAATGCATTAAAAAGTGCCTTACAGAACAGTGAGTGCCTGCATTATTAATATGGACAGTCCCAGTTGGAAACCAACCGTAATCTTCTGCTACCCACTGAGACACCAGATCTCTGATTGACACGCACACCTCCCTGCTCCACCTGATAATTTTATATTTTTTAGGCACATAGCAATCTCTTATGGTCTTGGGCCCCATGCAGTCAATGCTCCAGATGTGGTTTTGCGTGTTTTGGCCCTTTCGCTACAAGTCTCTTGGATTTAGATTGCTGAGGACCATTTTCCTAACGTCAGGACAGCCACTAGATCCTGTTCTGTTAGTGTGCAATGAAAATCAAATTGCAAAAAGCTCAAAACTTGTTTGAGAGAGGTGTTTTATGGTGGATGAAAGTGATGTTAATGTTGCATAGTGATAAGGTTGGTCTGTTTTGAAAGCTCTCATTTGTTGGTGTGTGTTCAGTTGCTGGTGGGAATCTCTGACAACCAAAATTTCACAGTTGGCTGCTGAACATTGTTGTATTCTCGAGCTACAGTAAAGCATTATGTTGGAAAATCACACCCAGGCAAACAATAAGCAAACATGGATCATGTGGAATAGGATAATCTGAATTTTGTCAGTATCTCGGACTGAAGCAAAATTCTCTTGAGCAAAGTTCGTGCAAGTATTTGGACACCCCAAAATGAAAGACTTTTCAAAGACCTTACTATGTGACTACAATGTCCTTTTAAAAAAACATGAAGAACATACGATCAGGAGTGGCTGTAGCTCCAGCCCCTCCCGACCACATGTCCTTGAGCAAGATACTGAACCCCAAATTGTCTGTATGGAGAAAATGTCTGTCTATGAATGTAATCTTACGTCCGAGATCTAAGTGTATATTTTGGAAAATGGTCAGCAGTATTGTGGCTTAAAGCTTACAAAATTTGTATTTAATAGGATAAAACATGCTAACCGAATTTTAATAGTAACAAAATGACCCTGACTTTAAAGTCTCCAACCACAAACACTGATCAATGCTGATATAAAGTCTTATGAATGTACCCATCTCAGATTAAACAAAGATGATACTTTAAAACTGAAAAAATTAAAATTGAAAAAATAAAGCTTTGGGACAATTGATATGATTAATACTGAATACTAACCCGTCAGTGACATGTCGCCTCAGTTCAGAAGGGTTACCAATAGCAGGCTGTGGGGAAGTAGAAAGAGGGGTCTGTCAGCATATCTGCTTAACATCCAAGGGACCACTATAGATTACATCACGCCAAGAGATCTGGAGTAGTGGCATTTTACCTCTGGGAACAGTCTGTCCAGAGTGATTATAGTGGAGCATATCACAGAATCCAGATGGCGGAAGTCCAGGTTTTTACAAGTGGAAAACAATGGACTACCAAGTACTGACGTGCAGTCTCATTACTGTCACAGTTTAAATTAAGTTTAAAATCTTAAAATTAGATTAAAACTCAAGACTTGAAACATCAATACGGGTTTATTCTATTATTTAAAATGTGACATGAGTACTGGAAGAAAAATTACTTGTGTCTCCAGTAAATTTATGTCTCAATGTATTTGGAACACCATTAGCCTCCTATTTGTACATTAGTTTGTCATTTATTATTATCTAAATGCTCTAAATTTACAACGTACACATGTCAGTTATGTACCAGATACACAGAGATGATTTTGGTCCAACCCTCTTTGAGTCTTCTTCTCAATAATCAGGGACGCCGCCTGTCGATTGATTTATGGGACGCTGTCAAAGGTAGTCAACAAGACAATGGAGCTCGTTCATTTTTCATACGTATCGCTGAAAGCTGAGAGGTTGATCTTTCTGAAAGTGACAGCATTAAATTAGGTGATAAACCGATTCCTGTCCCCAGGACATTTTAGTTTGTTGATTGGCAACAACAGAGCAAACATGCCATTATTCTCTTCATTTTCTATCCCAATGAGAAAAAGAAATAAACTGACAAGCAAAAGTTCAACCAGTGAAAGTTCAACGTTAAGATCTATAGAGTTAGAACGCGTTCAAGCTAGCAGCCATATGTCAATTTCACATGGACAAAAAAAATCAAAGCTAAATACTTCACTATTGCCAGCAGATCAATCAGTTCCCACGGGGCTGCTCAGTGTGCAGATCAATAGCACTAATCATGGCTGACACAAATGTTTGAGAAGCCCACAGACAGCTGGACCTGCACCTGGTTTAAAAGCTAAAATATGGCTGCTTCTTTGCCAGGACACAACGGCGCAGAGCTCCAACAAGTCCTCCGACCTCATTTGTCATTGCTTTCCAAAAAGACCCATGATACTTGCAACAAAGATTCATGTGAGCGTTTCCTAATCTGCCACCTCTATGGTTTACATTTGGCTAGGTTTATGCATCTAAAACTATTAAGGTATGGTTGTGTTTACATTACAGAAGATGCTCAAACTGTCATTTCTATGGGTAAGCATCTCAGTTACATAAAGTTATGTAGTTTTAACTGAAAATCCTTCCTAGTGTAGCTTTGACTACTGTAGTTCTGTTATACTATGGTTATAGTATCGGAAAAAGCTGTGACGAATCTCTGAACAAATCTACTGATGTCCTTCAGGAGTATTTACACACTCAAGAGGGTCGTTGTAGCTTCATTCTTCCTGAACAAACATAGCATGAATTCTGCTTTTTCTCTCATTATGCATTTAGTTCAATATCCTGACCTAAAATTTAAAGCATCCTTTGAAGCATTTCATTGTGAGGTCTGACAGATCACATCCTCCGAGCCACGGCGCTGTAAGTGGACAAAATGTAAGTCAGACACGAGCAAAACCCTGATTGTCGTTGCAGGAACATGAGCCCGAGGCTTTTTCTCAGAACTAGAGCAGTTCCTTTTTTCTCTGTCTGCCTGCGCTACGTGCTGAACTCACTTGTCGCTGCCTCCACCTCCTGCTGCATTTTAAAACCACTGGCACAGTTACAGTGTGACCTGTCTAGACTAAGGTAGAGCAAGAACAGAACGGTCGCACAAAGCAGCCAGATGGGAGCAAGACAAGGTGGTTAACAGTGAGTCAGTGCATATGTGTATGCAGAGTAACTTAAGCTTTTTACCACTCAAATGAGAGGCTGGGTGATGTGGACAAGACGGATGTCATGACAATTCAGAGACATGATATATCAGCAGGTACAGCGTTAAAGGGGCCAATGCCGATTTTACACTTATAGTTGAGTTTACTTCACGAGAAGTACTACTCAGCCTGTGAAAACACTTGTATTGTATACCATAATAATTTGCTTTCCCAATTACGTTGTGGTATGAAACGTATTTGCTGCCTGGATTATGTTCTCAGGTGCTGTGAGTTCCTGAACATGACAATAAAAAAGTTTATAATGCTTACTATGAGTAAGCATTTAAACCATCCACTATGAGTGGATATAGTAAGAAAACAAAAGACAAAAAACATTTTGAAGATATACATTATTATATATTGTCAATTAAAAAAAACTTTCCTAATTGGTTGATAAGAAATGTAATCCAGGCGGCACTAATTTTCCCCCAAAATGTATTTGTTGTTGCAAATTAGTTCTATAAGAGACAGGGTTGCATGGGGACTAAAAGTCTGAATAGTTCTTGTCAACAACAACAACAAACAATACTAAATATGAAAAGACTCCAACATATTGTCAGTGAGCCAAAGGTTATGTGTGATATCTGACGCCTTCTTCTAGTAGAACTGTTTACCTTTAAGTAATCTATGTTGCGTTTCAATCGCACCAGGTGCCACTGTTTTGTCATTACTGTATTTCTGTCCTCCATAACACGAGTGAATAAAAATAAGAGTAAGTAAAAGTAAGATAAAACTAAACTTCAGTTTATGATTTGAGTTTGTGTGATTTTTCAATTAGTTGGGGTTTTGAGAATTACAGGTAAAAATTACTAATTAGAATTTTTTGCAGATGATTTTCTAGTGTCAAAAGCAGAACTTCCATGCCAATTTGCATATTGTCTCAGTCTTGCTCCACACCATCTATACAGTGTGGTAATCTTGGTTTTTAAGTGGAAAATAGGGAGGGATTTACGAGTCTGTTCCTGGTTGCCGTGCAGGATCTATGTGACGTCAGCAGCACAGGAAGCTGGTGCCAGGGCATTTCCTGCTGCGTGGCGGAGGCAGACATATGTCGCAGCACAGAGCCGTGGCCAGAAGTCAGTCTTCATAGAAGGAGGGCGAGGGAGTAGATGGCTGCAGCTCAGTCATGTGACCACTTTGTGTCCCACATCTTCAGTGCTAATTTCACTCACTGCCACAACACATTTACTGCAACACGTAATTTCATTGTGGCTTCAGCCCCTTTGAGCCAAGTGGCTTCAATCTCTTGTTTCCTTTAGATTATTGGATGCATTCCAAGTCTATCAATAGGCTTCACTCACCTGAGTCATTCAAATAACCTTCAGCCATCCAGTGACACTGTTTAAGAGCAGCTACAGACTGCCGTTTGTGTAACAGTGATATAGCCACTGCTCCCATATTAACAGCTGTGGTTTCGAAATAACCACCAGTAATCATCTGGCTGCAAAGCATTCATTCAACTGGACATTGCAAGATTTGAGCACCACGCGCTTGTTAAAATGTTAAAGGGTTGAAAAGTTAAAGTTGACTGCGTCGGGTAACGCAGCGTCTCTGCATCTGTGTTGGTAAACAGATATGAGTTCTGTATATTTTACCCTTGTGAATGTAATCTCAGCCTTGAGAAGCTAAGCTTTCCACTCAATGGCCGTAATCTTCTTTGGGACTGTAGACTATTACTGTGAGCTTCTGTGGACAACACTGTGGAAGTACAGCTTACTGGCTGAATACAGTCATGGTTGACACTCATTTACAAACACCCAGGTTATAATGTAACATACGTTTTCCATAGTGTTGGGCAACCTGACCATATACTGTATATCATGAGATGATTTCTAAACCAGTAGAGATTTCACTTTACTGTTCTCTTTAATATCTCTGGCTGTATTAGATTTATGGCATCTTTGGATTGAAAGGATTTCTATATTGTTTTGGTTTTGGTTTTCTGCATTTATTTCACTGAATTAGCCAAAAACAGACACTCCCATTTGGTTAATTTATCTTTAAAAGATTTCTCAACTGAATGTACCAAAAATGTATCATTTTATGATATATGTATCTCTATTGTGATGTAAAATTACATATACCATAATAGAGAACTGAATCCATTTCGCCCACCTCTAGACATACAAATCCCGCAGCAGTTAAAAGTGGAGGCGCCCTGCCTTACATAAAGAGCACCTTCTCTAACGTCAGAAGGAATTATTACATTTTCATAAATATAATTGGCTTATTAAGCTTCAGGGAAAACAATCAGTGAAGGAGTGAAGTAAATATTTAAACCATCATATAGTAACAACAGATTCTGACAGATCACAGACCAAAGAAGCGTCTTTTGAATGAGAAGCAAAACATCTTCAAAATCTAAAGCAAGTCCAGTTGCCTTTGACTTTGCACTTCTAGATATAATGTGCATTATTGTTTGTATTGACCAACCGTGAAGCGGGACATTGCACCTACGCAGAAAACATAGTCTTCGAATTCGTCAGTCAAATGGGCTTCAAATATTCGCAAACACTGGCGGTGGTGTGACCGCACTTTTAGAGAAACAGGTAAAAACACATTTACGTTTAGCTGACTTAGTGTGGATGTAGTCAAAAGGTGAGTTACTGTCGCACCCTGCAGTGCTCTTCCACATTATAGACCACTAGAGGTCAGCAAAAACAAGAGGTACAGGTTCTAGGAGATTGGTGACTTCAGCATTTGTACAATTCATCATGTTGGGACTACAAAGACAAACGACAGAATTCTTGAGAGAGAAGAAGAGGGATGCAGCCACGAGGAGGCTATGATGGCAGGCTTTTTGCCCCAACTTCGAGTGACCGTTTGGGATGGGTATGAACATTTTTGCCTTCAGATGTGATCCGATAACACATTGCACGACTTTGTCATTCTAAGCCAACTGAACTCTTTAGTCTGCATATAGCTCCCAGAAAGGTGATCACTGCTGCTGGAGAATTCATATTAGATTCTGTGTAACAGACTGTGACTGTTGGTTTCATTTCATTCCCTACAACCATATGCCTTGGACGGTACTGTGCATGCTCTGTACACTGACAGGGCGGTCGTGACTTCAGGCTTTGAGCTGCAGCTGAGCCTGCGGTAATGCCCCAGGCTCATTTGGACTGCGCTATCAGTCTGCTCTCTGCTAATTGAGCTGTTGAGATTGTAGTTTGCAGGGGGGCTTTACTCTGACAGACCCTTGGGTCAGTTAGCATGTACAAGGCATACAGAAACGCAAGCACATACATAAACACACACACCTGCACAGACACACTCTGACAACCGAGCACCTGTTGGGGAACAAACTGATTGTGCACCGTTGCAGATGCTGGAACAGGCAGCAGCACGTACAGGAATAAGGCAATAACGCTGACAGATTTGCTGTGGGACAGTGAGGAGAAGGAGAAAATGAGTAGATTTATACGATCTTCTCAAGCTCCTCCGTGACTAACCTGCATAAGATCCCTGCACCCAGTATGGATGTATGCAGCCAGCCGGCCTCCACTGCAGTCTAATCCATCTTAGTCCACAGCAGCTCCCGAACACTCAGCTGAAACCAATTCCTAGTAAAGACGCTGATAACCGAATGTCATTTATGTGAATATTAATCAGTAACACGTGCGACCAGGCATTTTAAAGAAAACATATGAGCTTTGGGTTTTAATTCAATTAACCGAAATGAATATGAATGGATATTATTTCTTCTTTGCATTCATAGTGGTTGTAGGTTCTCTTTCAATTACTGAATGAATGGTAAACTACACTATGCATAGCTACTTGACTGCTTGGGGGTATAAGAAGTCAGAGAAGTCTGAGAGAACAAGGGCAGTGACAAATGAAACAAGGCAACAGAAAAAGAAAATATTTTCAGGGGCGTTGGCACGGTACAGTCAGAGGCACAAAGTCAGTGGATTTAGCCGTGACGTCTGAAATCGTAAGACGCTCATACATCACAGGACCGCTGAACTTCTTTCAAGGACAACAAGAAGACAGGCTGAATAAGATCACAGGCCTGTTTGCTGTCTCAGGATACCTGACCCCTCCAATCATCAGCTCTGAGGGGCCGGTGCTCGGGATGGAGTGGTTTTTCCCCAGAGAGGGAGAGGGTCAGGAGGGGGCCACCTACCTATCAGCCTGACGGAGGCAAAGAGCTTTTGTAACAAGACCACACCAGAGTCAAAGCGTACATTTCTACTTTAGAGGCAGAAAAGTTCTTTTTAAAAAGTCAGTTTCAGATTAATTTGTAAATAAAAACACGTCTCGCCATTAAACCTTTAAAAGAATAATAAACCCTATTGACACAACATAATCTAATAACTTTATGTACTCACTCACAATAACGCCACGCTACTACAAATGATTCACGACTTAATGATGATGTTTGTTTTGTAGAGCAGCGTGGCTCAGTAAAGATGAGGCGGAGTAATTGGAATCTGCTGAAGAATCAATAATCTCTGTTGAAACTAATGGCTCTACATGTAGAGTAGCATCAATCCATCACTGTCACATTCATTATCATACCTTGGTATAATTATTGTGAAGAGATGAGGTCAAGGTTGAGACGACTACTGTCCTCAATCTAACGCTGGCGGGATTGTTAGTAGTTTTGTTTGTATTTCAGTACCTATTGAATATTCTAATAAGGCACCCTAATAAGGTTTATAAGTTGTAAGTAATGGCTTTATTAATGCTTCATAAATCAGTCATAAGCCATTAATAAACCTTTGGGTTGCCAGGTTATGAAAAATCCCTTTGGTGTTATCACCCGCCTCCTCATTTGACAACATTAACAACGTTAACAACTTATGAACATTTACAACTGCAGACTTAATGGTTTGATGTAAAAACCCACATATAGTTACAGATGACCTCCAAACTTCTGCTTATGGCTTATTAAAAAGTAAGAAACCAATTATCCTTCATTCATATAAAGGAATAGTTTAAAATATATCCGGCATTTCCCATAATCGCCTTTATGTTTTGCTAACTTGACGTTAAAGAGAGCACCTCTGAGTAAGCCAACATGCCCTTCGTGGAAGAAAGCAACATTTTTCATGAGAAAAACACAGTATATTCTGTCACTCATTCCACCAGAACCTCTCCAAACTTTGGCTGTAATTTGAGCTGGAAGATCAACTATTTCTTTTCTTTTGTGCTTTGAGAAACTATGTCTTTGTGAAGGGAAGGATTTCAGCATATTTCCTACCAAGTGAGGATGTAATGCAAGAGCCGCAGTAAAGTGCACAGGCCAGGTTTTCTTGTCTTTTTCGGTGGTGATTCATCGATTTTAAAATGTTACAGACAGCACCTTTAAAGGGTAACTCAATACTAAATCACAGGGAAGAAAACTGTTGCTGCGCTCTTTCCTCCATGAATCTTTCAGGCACCTTTGGCCACACCCCAATCAGTGATGTCACAGTAGGTGTTTTGTCTTTGACAACTTACTGGACAAACTCGATGATTCAGTGCTGAAGCCGAAGCTTTATTTCACCGGAAGTGTTGTTTTAAAATACTGGACAACACTGTTTTAATGAAAATAAAGGGAAAAGCATCACACACCACAGGATTTACTTTTCCTTACCACTTCTTTGAATAAAACCGTAACAGAAAAGCCGTCCTCGTTCCTCTCTCAAGGTCACTGTATTTGCAGAAAAGACAGATGAAACCAGAGCAGGCACTGGCCACAGTGATAGTGTTATCCCTCTGAATTTGCAAGTATGGATGACGGTCAGTGTTTGCGTGGCAAAAGTAAGACATGAGAGAGTTTAAGTGATGAATGGGTCTGCAGCTCCTGGAAGAGCAAAATAAAGCAGAACCACTTAGCTTCTGTCAAAGCCGCACTACAGACCCTACTGGTTGGGCAACTCACTTCTCTATGTGTGATTTGTCCGAGTATAAATTACACGTGTGTGTACCCTCTGGGGTAGAAAGAAGGTCCTACAGAGATCGTCCTGCACGTTAAACAAATTGAATTAAGATGTGTTAATTTTGCTTGTTGGTCAGGAGCAAATTGTGTGCAGTGGGTTAACTAACCATAAACGTCTTCATACATTTTCAAATCTCCTCACTATGACGCCATGTTTTCCTCTTCCCCCAGGGTGAGGGCTCCAACTTCCTCCAGCTGGGCTCCTCCATCGAGCAGCAGATCAACGGCATGTTCAAGGTGATGGAGGAGTACAACTGGGACAGCTTTGTGGTCATAACCAGCCTCTACCCGGGCTACGAAACCTACGTGGATTACATTAAGTCCTTCACAGACACCAGCTACTTCATATGGGATCTGCAGGACGTGCTGACCTTCGACATGTCGGCAGACGGCATGAACGACATCCGAGCACGAAGGCTGCTGCAGCAGATCGACGCCCAGGTGCTGTTGGTCTACTGCTCCCATGAGGAGGCTCAGTACCTGTTCACCATGGCAGCCGAGGCCGGACTGGTAGGGCCAGGCTACATCTGGATTATCCCCAGCCTGGCAGTGGGGAACCCAGACATCCCCCCACCTGACAGCTTCCCTGTGGGGCTCATCAGCATCATCACAGACCGGTGGAGGATGAGCCTGAGGAAGAGGGTGCGGGACGGGGTGGCCATCGTGGTGAAAGGCGTGCAGAGCTTTCGGAAACAGAGAGGCTTCGTTCCCGAGGGCCACAGTGACTGTCACAACCCCGTCAAGCCATCTGCTACTAATGACACTCTGTTCAGGTAAGCTAAGATGTTGAGGGCCAGAGAACAATTTAGCACAAGCTTGAGAGAACCCGGTCTTATATGAGGCTTATTTCTAATATCCCGTTTTAATCCCCAATATAATTTTATCATATCTGAGTAAGAAGCTTCCTTGTTTTCTGACCTGCTCCTATTTTAATTCATTGTTGATGCTGCTCGCTGTTAATGCAAATTTACTCAGTGTTTGTCTTGGTAAATTCAAGATTATGTTGATCTCCACATCACTAATTCCACAACTCTTGTTCCACGGAAACACACTTGTTTATATTCATTCCACTTTGACATTTTCTCCACCGTTGTTCAGCTACTGTCTAATAAAGTCAACCCTTTCTGCACAGGTGTTTCACATTAAAAGGCACATCACTCCCTTTCCTAGTAAGCTTTACCAAAATAAAAGAGCAAAAAGTGTTACATTTTACTGACAGTAACTTGGCAGCGATCAAAGAAATGTCAAAGTAGAAGCGACTGAAAATATATACAATGTATAGTCATAGTGTAGTATAATATAATATAAATGAAAACTTTTTTCATTAAAAAGAGAAACTTGCAGCAGCAGATTGGTGAGTTTGACTTAGTGCTGTGGAAGTGTACTTGAAATGTAATCAGCTATTACAGTGGAAGTAAGTCCACCGGCTCAGTGTTTTTTCTCAGCCTTTTTAGTGACTGGCCTTTATTGTTATTCTTGTCACACTTCTGGTCTTTGAGACTTGGCCATTATTTGAATACCACAGACGCTTCAAGGACTTACGGTACACTGTTTCTGTGGAATTCTAAAAAGTATTTACATTTTGTAATTGCTTGTCTGTATAGATGATTTTCCACGTTTGGTGGCAGAGTCAGACATTTGTTCCCCGTATTTGTACATGCGTAGGCGCACACAGGAGCACAAAGCACGATGTATGCAAGCATGTTAAAAGAAGAAAAGAAGAGTTAGTGGCCGGTAATTGTTCTCTTGGCAATGACTGCACTCACGTTTAAAAAAAGGGCCACTGGGGCCACTTGAAGGCAGTGCTCATAAATGACAAGAGTGAGTTACAGGGTGGAGGCTCGTCCCATGGAATCAACTTTGCAGTAGCTTGTTAATGGTGCTAATGGTGAGATATGAACCCCTGTAGCTTTAGACTATCTCATGTGTACTTTATGGTGTCTTGTTTGTTGTGTTTAAATGTAAACTAGACACTAAGGACAATACTGTAATTTTAAATTGAACACCTGAGTATTATGAAAATGCACTCATTGTAACAAAACTGCAACTGTGCAAGATGAGCCACATCCAACAAACAATTTAGATTTTTAGCTTATTATTTGCATAACCTTGTTTAGGGCATGCGGGAGACTGTTGTTTTATGGTCAGGGACCACATTGGGAATAACTATTCTCTTTAATTTCTGATATATCATAAAGATACAACAGTAACAGCTCGTGCTTCCTGGTGAAAAGAGGTCAACAGTCGTTTATTTATTCATGGCTTCCCATCTGTTTGGCGTTGTGAAGCACATTTTATGGCGACTGTCACTTTCCCAAACTGTGTCTTCTGCCCCGCTGCCATCTATCGCCTCATCTTCTCAGCACTGAGCGCTCCCCTGTATCTCTTGGAGATTGCGAGGTAATTTACTGGGGGGGGTTGGTGATGACGATGAGGGCGTGGCTACTCCTCATTTAAACCATGCCCAAAAGAGCAATCTGTGCCACGAAACACGGAGCAAATCCTATTTTGTTAGAAAAATGTTTTAATCAGCAAAGGGAAGAGCCAGAAAAAAAAAAAACTGCTCGAGCATCAGCTTTTGGCTCATATAAACCAAGGTCATTCAGGGAGATTGGGAGTGTGCTGTGTGTAAATGTGTGTACGTGTTGTTGTAGATGGTCACCAAGGGGCTTCTTACGGGACACAAGCATCATCAGACACTTCTCTTGCATTATGAAACATCACTCTCTCCCTCCGACGTCAGAAGTAATTTTTCTTTCAGTGTTCAGAGCCGTAGGGGAGACAACTTTTCCTTTTGTAAACCCAAACCGTCCATGAAAAAGTGGAAATGGTGAACATTATCTCAGGCTTTGATACTGTACAAACCCCTCCTTTTAGACTTCCTGAACCCAGCAGGCATGACTTGAGTAGCAGCAGCTCTCGTCAGTAACGCGAAGGTCGGCGAGATAGAACAAAGCACTTTCTATTAACTTTATAGTCAGCCATCTCTTCTCTTTCCAGCCAGATCAAACATTAACATCCCCCTCGGTTCTCAGATTTGTCCTCACTTGATTGGAGATTTTTTTCAAACAAGCTTTTGATAATGAGTCAGCTCACCTGTTAATGGGATTATCGCAGATTACCAGATTAAATAGGCTTTTCGCACAGACAAGGCTGAAGGCTATTCTCCTCCCAGCAGGCTTTCATCACCTCCACTGGAGTGACGGGTGAGGTGAGAGAGAAGCACCACAGGTCTAATATAACAGGATGTGAGTGATGAAAAGATAGAATCGGAGGAGGCAGACAACTGTTTCTACACAGTACAGAAGTTGTCAGGACAACTCGTGTCTCTATTGTGTCACAAACAAAGTGAGGAAAGCAGCTGTGGTTTTTCTGTTTGATCACGAGGCACTTGTGACATTATCCAATCAGTTTAAAATGGTTTCATGATCCTGAGAGAGCAACACGTACGCCATTCCCACAACTGAGGGGAAAACATTTAAAGCAAATCAAAGTTACTACAATTCATCCTCTGGGGACCATGAAAGTGTTTACCAAATTTCACAGCAAACCATCCAATTGTTAGTCGAGATATTTCAATAAAGAACTAAAAAGTCAGCCTCGCGGTGGCGCCAGAGGAAGAGCCAGGGGTCCACCAAAGTCAGGAGGGTTCATCCTCAGGGGACCATGAATGTCTGTACAAAAATTCATAGCAATCAATCCAACAGTTGATACCAAAGCTCACCAAAAAATCTCATCTCATAAATTAAACCTGTGGCTTACTTTCTTACATTTGTGACTCATTTATGACCATTTATACCTTAAAGTTCTGATAATTATGGCTCAGTAACTTAGTTTCTCATAACTATGACCTGATTAGTAAAAACTATGACTCATAAATAATATTATAATTCATATCTCATAATTTTGACTAGAGTTGGGTTCTGATAGCCGGTTCCATTTTTCAACAAATCTCCAACCTTGCATCTCGCCTCACTCGTTTTCATTAGCAAAGATCAGTGTGCAAAACATGCAGGTAACGTGTTTCATTTTCAGGCAGCAAACATCACAGCAGCACAGTACATCAGATGTCGCTAATGAACATTCATTTAACTTGACAACAGGCCAAAATTAAACTTTTGGCTTTTGACTGCTGCCTGTAACACCGCTGCAATTGAGAGCTTCTCAGTGATGAGGATTTGCTGCTTTTCTTTGTGTTATGTGATAGAAAGATGAACATCTTTGGGTTTTGCACTGTTGGTCAAACAAAACAAGAATTTTGAAGATGTCAGCTCAGGCTTTAAAAAACTTTGATGGGCATGTTTCAACATTTTTGGATGGAACTTACATAAACATATTATACGGTATATACAGTATACAGAGTGGTTTGATCACAGGAAACTGCAAATGATGCTTTTTGAAGTTGAAGCCACTGATCATCTTTCTCTTTGGGTTTTGTTTCTCTGCAGGCACATGCTGAATGTAACCTGGGAACACAATGACTTCTCCTTCAACAGCAACGGTTACCTGGTGAATCCAGCCATGATAATTATCACTTTGGACAGAGAGAGGCAGTGGGACAAGGTGAGCTTTACACAAGATGGTGACAGACACGCAGAACACAAGATTTTCTTTGCACAATTAGTTTTGATGCACACACTAAATGTATTTCTGTGTGATAATTACTGAATGCACAAAACCATAATTTAACTCACAGAAAGAGAAAACAGAGGAGCTGTTCTGCAGTTACATTATGTCTCTCACTGACGTCTTTCTCTGCATGCTAACAGCAGTGATTTCATACATCACTGGTCTCTTTGTAAAGACTAGTTAAAGGAGTCAGAGCTCCACTGGTACCAATGAACCACTTAATGAAGGATCATCTCCCAATCACACACACACAGCACTACATTTCACACACACTCCTACCCTCCATCTCTTCAAAAGATATTAAAAGAAAAAACCCACGCACACACTTTTGTCAGGTAACTTTGCTGCAGCGTTCCGCCTCATTGACTTGGTTGGAGATTGAAACATTAATTTAACCACAGGGGGCGAATGTGAAGTGGACACCAGACTGGCGGGAGTTCACTTCCTCCACTGGTTGAATAGAAGGTGTTTAGTTAAACATCACGCTCAAAATAAACAGCCGCAGGCGTTTCAAAGCTAATTATGTCATATTGATGGTTTCGGGTACTACTTCCTATTAATTTCCAATATGTTATCAAGGCTCTGAGCAAATGGGAAGCTGTGATGGTAAAAGAACCAAACAAACAATTTGTGTATGAAAGCAGTCAGAAGTCATTTTGCGTGTGAATGAATACAGCAGCCTGGTCCCATGGTATAGATACTTGTTGGAACAAAAATTATTCGTCAAAATATGAGAATGAGCCGTGACACATGCTGAACACAGTTATGGTTTCCATTAAAATGTAGTTTAAAATGCATTTTTTCCACAAAGTCAACAAAAGAAAGTGTATTTCCACCAGACTGTAATGTGTCACACACACACAGCGCTCTTCACTCTCCTCAGTAAACCCAGTTGTCATTCCCAAACTCTGTTTCAACAAAGCCGCTCGCCTACTGTCGTTTTTGGCTCACTTTGCATTATTGCCGCTAGCTGTTCTCTCCACTGAGGAGCAGTGTGATCATTCAGAAGCTGGATTCACTCACCTGTTCACAGTAATACTCTCCACTTTGTGACAAAAAAAACATGTCATTTCCCATGACAAAGATGGAAGAGAAGAACTGTGTCCTGCGTTCAGAGCTGCTACTAAGGATTATTTTCATATCAGTCTATCAACTGGAGACCTGTTTATTCCAGAGATGTTCCATCTTTAAAGGCACATTATAAGTTGAGGTAAAAATGTTTCTTGGTCTTCTTCATTTCATATGAATCACATGAAAAATATGACGTTTGTTTTCCTGTCAGCAATTCTGCACTGCACTTCTAGGTGAAGCATAAAACAGGAGTCAGCTGCAATGGAGACAATCTTAAATCAGTCAATCAATAAGTAAATGAATGCAGGAACAGGTGGCAGAGAGCAGGAAACAGACTAACAGGATAATCACCTTCAAACTAAAGCTTTTCTTTCTCTTTCTTTTTAGTTTCCTGTTCTTTTGTTCTCCTGGTGAGCTGTTTTTTTTTACCTGAACACAGACAAAAGCAGCTGCGTCTTTCACTCCTCTCTGGGCCTCCTGTCCTGCTGTTGGATGTTCACATTGAAGGGCATTGTTCTCCCCCTGCAACACTCCCGGTAGATTAGGGAGGTTTTTAACCATCTTAATATCCCCGTCCTCTGTGCTATCAAAGACAAACAGGAAAGTTGGCTCTGGAAACATCCTGAAAGTGTTACACTGTCCTCACCAATTTTACGAAATGAGCACAGACTCTAAAAGGCTGAAATTAAATTGAATTCAATGACAGCTACATGAATTGGACACGTCACTGTCCTGTGACGAGGTTTACTTATTTAGACAAAACGGTCCAGTGGAGGTTAGCATGAGGTTTTAGTCGTGTCCAATCAGAAACACTTTCACATAGAAGATAAACATCACTGACAGAGAGGCTTCTTGGCATGAGTTGAAGGTAAATGTGTCCTCTCAGTCACCGCCTGCCTCCAGCACTCATTTCCACCACGCTGACCTTTACATAAACCTTTTGTGGGAGGAAAAAATATTTTCGTCACTTCTTCAGAGCACAACACTGTGCTCATTTCAGACAGATTTTGTGAGAGGCGATACCTTTTCTGTGCTTAACTTTCTGTTGCCTCTGGCGTCTTTTGTCTGAGAGCTGAAAATCAATTCCACCTTTTGATTGCCTTTTTGCCAAACTTCTTATTGTACATGTTGCAGGGCAGCCTGTCTGTTACGTCCATACATCGCTTGTGTAACCAGCCTCAGCCTGACACTGCACAGACTGATAACACGCATTACACTCCTCACCTTCATGTATTTATTCAACTTAAATCGCTTCAGTGCTCTTATCAAAGGGAATTGCTATAATTTTCTACTTCCCAAGAGTCATTGTTCAGCTAGTTCATCGACTTCCTCCCGGATCTAAAAGTCAAGGTAACTTGGGAAGATAGAGGGAGAGTGTGACAAAAGAGAGTGGCGACAGAGAGAAGAAGCCCCGGAGGAGGACGGGAAGTGTTCCTGTCATCGCTGTTATCTGGCAGGGTGATATATGGGACTGAAAAGCTGCCGTTCTCTGGCTGTATGTCTGTGACGCACACAAACCCTGAAATTACAGTCTCGCCGGCTGGTTTGTAAACCAAAATAAATCTAATTGAAGTATTTTCCCAACGGACTTTGCAATATAGAAACTATGCTACTAGAGTGACAGTCTTCCTGTCATGACACCACTTTTTAATGTGCTGTGTAAAGCAAAACAAGGGGATTTTTAGTGTTTTCCAAGATGAATGAACAATGAAGATCTTCACAGTCTGGCTTCCACGGGGACATGCTGTTTTTCGTCTCAGTATATCTTCCTGAAATTTGAAATTCTGATTGACTTGGGTAAATGCCCATGAGTGGAGCATTAGATAAACAGCAGGACTGATCAATATGACTGGCAGGAGAGAGGAAGAACTGAAAACTCCAGAGAGAATTGGGATATTTGCACTTTTTTCCTCCGCTTTCAGTTATTTTCATTTCATTGTGACAAGCTGTACTGACTGGTGTGATCAGACAGGATTGTCCCCCTTCCTGCATAAACAGCAGAGATTATGTGGGAGGAAAAACATTTTGTCCAGACTGACACTTTTTTTTTTTTTTTTTAGCTCTGCAGGAAGTTAATGACATTTACAGCAGCACAGTCGAGTGTTTGTGAAATAAACAGACTGTCGTTCAAATGTTAGTCAGCTCACATTTGCACCAGCTACCTCGCTATCAGAAGTAAATTGTAAATGTAAATGATTCATCTACAGAAATAAGATAAAGAGGAGGAAACTGCTCTTCTCATCTCTTATTCCTCCCCCTGGAACTGTGACACATCCATTCCCACATGGTAAACTGCGCAGATTAAAGGCGGCTGCTTCCTGTCAAGCCTATAGATTATCTTATTGGAGAGACTGATACGGGGTTATTGATTTATAAAAAAGGAAAAAATGTATATTCTACAGATTTATTGTATCCCCAGTAACAGGAAAGAAGCTAAAGTAAGTCTAGATTGTGGAGTTCAGACTTTATAGATTAGAAAGTCACTTCTGTATAAAATACAGTTTTCTGACCTGTTTANNAGTTCTCAACATGAAAATGTCCCCATGCACAAAGCCAGCCAGAAAGACATGGTTTTCCCAGTTTGGTGTGGAAGAACTTGACTCTGACTTGAACCACCTTTGGGATGAACTGGAACACCAACTGTGAGCCAGACCTTATCACCCAACACCAGCGCTGGACCTCACCAATGCTCTTGTGGCTGAATGGGAGCAAATCCCTGCAGCCAGGTTCCAACATCTTGTGGAAAGCCTGAAACCAGAAGCGTGGAGGCTGTTACAGCAGCAGATTCATGCCCGTGGTTATGGGATGGCATGTTCAACAACACACATATAATGGGTGTCGCATCATTGTCATTGTTTTACATCTAAAATAATTGAAGTGTTCAATTTCCTTCAGACTCCAAACACAAATTCCATTATTCTTGTATTGTCTTCAATTACGTGCATTGAAGCTGTAATGCTGCTTTTACTTCTGCACCCTGTAAGGTAGTAAAGCAGCGCCTTTAAAAAGTGACCTCACCTTAGTGGCCTTTCAGACAAAAACAGCTGGGTGTGATATTTCAGGTACCGGTAAGACAGTGAAACAGGATGCAGAAGTCCAGTTTGAATGATAGATTGAGTAGTTTATATTTCGCCATGACGATCGCCAAGTAAACAGTATGGTGTCTGTCTTAAGAAGTAATCTACCAGGGCTGTGTGCTTGCATGTATTTGATTGGCCAACTATGCACCTTGCCAGATGCTGTCAAACTGCGTTGCAGCAAAAGCTGAGCCAAGTTAAACTTTTTTTTGCCAGACAACAACTTTTTGCCACAGCCCTCTGCGTTGGCACTCCCACCTCATTGATGCAGTGATCCCCATTCAAATAAATGAAGAAGAAGCATTCTCTCACACAGTACTGTTGTCTGTCTTAAGTTACCCTAAAACGTCCTCATGTCCTCAATTTGGCAAAGTAAAGACTGAAAAACTCTGACGAAAACAGAAGTAATCACATGCATGCGTACACAAAAACACCAGTGCTTTTTAACACAACATTTAGCACACAAAAAGAGCTCTGGAAGTTGAGTTGAAAACAAACGCTAGTGTGCCTGGGACTGGAACAAATGTGTACACACACACACACACACACACACACACATTACCTCATATACTTTTTTTGTTCTGTTTTATTGCCACAGCAAAATGAATAATTAACTTTTTTTAATTCATATTTGATGATTTCATTATTTTTTGTTAATTACAGCCTTGTAAATGGGAATCCCTGAATACTTTATGGAAAATTAATCTTAGTAATTATCATTAGCATATATCATATATGCTTTTGCAAAGCATGTGATAAAAACATTTAAATCAGAGCAGTACCGTGATATATCAGTCACAGAGCATCAGAACTGGGGAGTGTTCTGTTAATAAATCACCTCTGTCTAACCATCATGTGTACATGGAAACAGGTAGTCATAGAAACACTTAATGTGTTCAAGCGGTTCTGATTATTGTCTTGTAACAGAAAGTCTATAGATTGGACCCTCGTAAGGATCACGTTTCCTGAGCAAAATGTTAAAAGCCAACTGTAGCTGCCTCTAATTACTGTGTCTGGTGAATGCTTACAAACGTAAAAATCTGTTTGCAATTCATTTGTTGAATTCAACTGATTCAGCATAAAGTTAACAATCAGTGCGATGTGTCGGCGTTGTGGGTAATTGGGGTCCAATTGGTCCTCGGTGACCTTCATTCCTTCATTTCCCAGCCTGACTTAAACAGTAAGAGTCAGGGGGGCACATTTGTGGAACGTGGTACTAAACAGGTCACGGCTTCTTCAAATAAGTGAGTTTGAAATGTTTAATTTCAGATCTCGATTATGTATTCAGCTTGCTTGAATGCTCATTTCCCCCCAACATCCAATTAAAATTAGCTAACTGGTAATATAGCAGGGGGTGGAATTGCTTTTGTAACGTTAGATGTATAATTGCACTCTCTATATCCCCAGTCACCCAAAAATCAATTTCCTCTAAACTGTGCATGGACTCAAACTCTCCTCGCTGCACCAGGTCCAGATGCACAAATCACAAAGACTTGCGATAACACATATACAGTTAGAGAATTGGGGACAACTGTATTAAGATTGGAGTTTGTGATACACAGTGTTATGCCGTTGTGTCCTAACTAGTTTCATCAGAGATATATGAGAGGCAAAAAGGCTTCTCACCTTTATTTGTTTTTTGTGGAGTTAAACAGGTTTCCAGCATCCTTTGCTGTAGATTTATGTGGTCCTTTCAAAAGAATCATTGTTTTCTTTTGTCACTGCTGTAACACATCAGCGTCGTACAGTATCGTGACCATCTGGAGTTTGGTACAGATTTTTTATTGGCTCATGTTGATTCGCCCTTACTCTCTCGACTCTTTCAGGTGGGGACCTACGAGATGGGGATCCTACAAATGAGATACCCCGTGTGGCCGCGGTACGGCTCCTACCTGGAGCCGGTGTCGGATTACAGGCATCTGACGGTGGCCACGCTGGAGGAGAGGCCCTTTGTCATTGTGGAGGCAGTGGACCCGGTGACTGGTACATGTGTCAGCAACACTGTACCCTGCCGACGACAGTCCAACAAGACGGAGGCGTAAGTGATGCTGCCACTCAACAACACTGAATAGTCACATGCCGATAAAGAGCACATACACACTCAAAACTTCGGTTTCATTGAAACCTTTTGCCATTTTAACCGGTGAAAACTGGCCTTTTTCATTTCATTCAAACCGGCAAAAGCAACGGTCAGCAGCACTCAGCTGCTACCTGAGTGTTATTTACACTGCTAATGAAAAAGAGCAACAAGAGAAGAAACATCTGATATCTTTGGATCTTCAGAATCAGAATCAGCTTTATTGGCCAGGTATGTGTACACATACAAGGGATCTGACTCCAGTTTTTGTTGCTCTCAATGTACATACACAGAAAACAAACATACAGCTTAAAACAAGGACAACAAGCTCGACAAGGTAAACATAAACATTAAATTACTATGTACAGTATGATCTTAGATGTATGTATGTATGATCTTAGATATAAATATAGTCGTTTTTGTCCCTGGAGGAAAGCAAATCTAGGAATTTTAACAACCTAGGACCAGATTTGGTTTCAGCTATCGTAACCAAAACCTACGCATGATTGAAAAAAATGCATGTTGTGCAGACATGTTTGCTCAGACCAACAGAACTTCAAAATTCTACATTAAATATATCAAATATATCCGGCTGAATTTGGGGGATATGTATATAAAGCACAAGTAATGTAGAATATTTCATTTTGATGTCATGTGGCAAAGATAAAAACATCTTGGGCTTCGATGTCTTACTAAATATACAGTATGTTGTGATGTTGTCAGACATGGTTTAAGAGGTTAAAGGATACAGAGCATTTTGAGATTCCCTACAGTCTGTCCACTTTTACTCAGTCAATAATATCAAAGCATTTGCTGTTACCAAACTGTGTGTAGACCACCTTAAGCCAAAGAAACCATCTTGTGCAAACCCACTTTATATCACTGTACAGTCCCACATGCACTCTCACATGTTAACATGCTCATCTTAATTGATTTGGTATCTAACTTGAGAGCACCATTAGGTATGAGATTAAGAGGCTCTTCCCCTGCCATTAGCCCAGGCATGGCTTCTTATCACTCAATGAGGTGAGATACTCATTAGGCTGCTTGGCCAGAGTGCAATATCCCAGGGATCACCCTGTGACCCAATCAGGGAAATATATGTGCTGCATGGTGGGGTATCAATTAGATGGGACGATTAGGCCGTGTCATCAATCCTCACACCTAGAGACTGATATTGGTGTTCATTAGTGGGGGAGAGAAGCGCTGGCCGTTACCCATTACTGACAATAGCGTTAACGAGATGAGGGGAACGGAGGATGAAGATCACGTCCCTTCAGTGTTATGGAGCACTGTAGTGCTTTATCGCTCATGCTGACCAAATCATCCTGCCAGTATAAAATGTTCCCGTGTCGGACGATGGCACATTTTCGTGGAACTGCAAAAAAAATCCAAGGCAGAAGCGGATAAAGTCAATAAGAAGTTCAATGAAGCAATCAGCACTTTGGCCAACTAAAGGAGAAACATTGACCAATGAAGGTTGCAATGAAGGGTGAAGAGCTAGACGCTTCTCCGCACTTCCAACGGTCAAACTGAAGATAGATCTTCACGCACAGTGAGACTAGGGCTGCATCTCGAGATTATTTTCATTAATTATTAATCTGTGGATTATTTTTATCATTAATTGACTATTTATTTAGCGTGTAAAATGTCCAAAAGGAGTGAGAATGCCCATTACAATCTACCAGACCACAAAGTGACCTCTGCAAATTGCATTTTTTATATGCAATTCCCAGTAATATGAAACAGAGCAAAGCAGCAAATCCATACATTTGAGAAGTTGGAACCAGCGAATGTTGGGCATTTTTCCTGGATAAGTGACCTAAACGACTAATAGATTATTAAAATTCTTGTCAATTAATATCGATAAATGAGTTTGATGAACACTGGATTGACACGATATTGATATCTAAGAGTTTAAAAAATTTAATATATCGGCCGATATTAATTTCAAAGGGTCACCTCTCTTTATCTGAATCTCCTCCACGCCCTAAAGTTCCCTCACAGCCCTCAACATGCCCACAACTCAGACCCACATCAGTGCTTTCTAAATGGGGAGTCATTGCTCATTCAGGTTCTCCATTTCAATCCCTCCACCCCTTTCAATCCCATACGTTCGGCCTGCCCGGCAGACCATCTGTGCAGTTCCCTCATTCGTCCTCAGAGAGGCCTGATGAACAGCCACCAGTGCTCGGCTCACACTTGACTAAAGCAGCCCAAAGCAGTTAACACGAGCTCTTCCCCTTGAGTCAAACATGTTCTCCAGCGAGATCAGAAAAACCTCAAGCTCTCTTCCTCACTGCTTTTGTACTGCAGGCCGACTCTTCTCCCTTAGAGCACACTGGCGGAGATTAATTCAGAAGTAATGCCCTAGTGAAGGGTGGTATTGACCTGGGAAGATAATGTCATCATACATTAGCTGCGTTCAATGGGAGTTAGATCATAAGTTGATTTAATTAAAGCTGAGACCGGGTGCAGCGATAGATGAGCTCCCCGGAGCCTCAGAGCAACAGGACCAAGTACACAGCAGCAGAAAGTTGCACTAAGCAGCTTCACACATCGGTGGCTTCACAAGCTGCCTGAAAACTGTAGTAACTTTAAACTGTGTCATGTGTTGTCAGCGTACTGCATATACAGTCGTGTACAGAGGGTGTGGTATTCTCAGGTTTACCGACCCACTGGTTAGTCTCACACGGGACAGAGAACTTACTACAGTTTAGTGCAGCTGTTCTCAGCCGACTACTTGTGACCCCTCATAACCTGATTGTGCAACAGGCCTACCAGGCTCAGGCCTCAGGGCCCAAGGGGACTGGGGGGCCTTGATCAGCGTGTGTGAAGTGACTGTTACAAGATTTTTCATTGCAAAGTGAAAGCCCCAAAAGTCCCTTTAAAAAACTGACAGACTGGTTCAAACATTCACTTTGTGGTTGCTAGAAAAAAAGAAGCCAGTATGACACCTTCAAAGGAGAGTTTATCTCATCGGGTTTTAAGTATAATGTTCAGGTCTAGTTCAGTTTAATTTCAGTACTGGGCCGTCCTAATCTGAACTGACACGCAGATATGTTTACCTAGAGATATTGGGGAGTGATGAGCAAATATCTTAAACCCCCGCCAGAGGGGGCCTACAGGTGGATGGATGGACGCTGGGGTGGTGGTGGGGCTGAAGGAACAGGCAGCAATACTGACACAGGGCAGCAGTGGCATTGACAGGCAGAGGGAGAGCTGGGAAATTTTTGCAGCTTAAATAGACCGCCAAATTGGGAGGGTGTGCTTAGTGGATTGTTGCGGAGAGTGAGGCATATCACATGTGTATAGCAGTGCAGCTCGAGTTGCCTGCCTGAACTGAAAGGTCAAACTCTATAGAAATTAACGAGACAGAAGGATCTTATCTAATCTCTGAGGGAGGCGGTGGAGAGGTTAAAGAAACAGGCTTGTGACGAGAAGGAATAGAGAACAGTTACCACTGCTGACGTGCCTTTGAGCAAAGCACTTAACTTACATCTGCTCCAGTGGAATGGCCAATAGATTGGATTATAGATGTAATGGGCAGCTTCCAGGTGTGAACGTGTGCATCCCTAATTAAAGAGTAACTACACCTACTGTAGGGACGTCTTGGTGACCAAGTGGTTACGACGCCTACCACACTGTGATAGCAACATCCCCGGTTCAATTCCAGCAGGACACCTTTGTCGTAAGTCATTCCTCCTCCTCTCTCTCTCCTCATTTCCTGTCACTTCTCAGCTTACAAAGTAAAAGGAGTAATTCCACCTAGACTGAAAATCCTGCTTGCACTGCCATCTTAACACTGACCCAAGCTTTGCCCCCACCATGTGCGATACAGCACTTCACAGTGTCCTAGTATAAAACGCTACATCACAGACAGGTGTACAGCAGCACTTGTACTGTTCTTTTCAAACTTTTTAAGGTCAGCGCAGTAGTTCTTCAACACATTTTGTGTGTAGCAGAAATGTTTTTTCTTCTTTTTAAGATCTTACGACCCCTAAAAGTCATTTTGTGACCCCTTCTGGTCCCAGCAATTGGGAACAATTTGCATTTAAAGTTCTTCAAATTTAGCAGCTCTGCAGCATCACAGCTGGGGGACTGGAATGAGACTTCTACTTTGCAGCCTCTAATTTGATTTAGGCTAACAATGTTTACATGAAATATCACCTGGTGCAGCTTTACAACTTTAAGAAGTGAAAATTTCAAGCGATTCTCTGTGAGAGCGTTGTCTTTAAATTTTTTTTGAGAAGGGATAAAGACATCCTCAACCACACAGATGGTCGCTGACAGTGTAGCACACACACACTTACTGAAATAACTGGCACAAACTGCTTCCTGTCACCATCTACAGAGCAGATTCAAACATTAATCTAAGAATGTCCACACTTTGAATAAATTACCTCACACACACATTTGCAGCAATTCCCAGAGACCCATTTTAATGCAAGTGGCGGCCGACTTAAAGCACAGCCTTGAACCCTGCCAGCTGGTGAGAAGGGGGATGTTGGGACCGCTGTGTTTACTCGCGGTCTGCTGTGGCAGCCTTGTTTTCCTCCAAAGTGTTCATTTGTTTCTGTTTGTTGTGGCTCGGCTCTGCCTGCTTGCCGCCTCGCCTGTTCGTCTCATTGCCTCCTGGTCCTGATGTGTAGTGCAGAGTCCATTAGACTGAAGGTCTGGGGGAGGTTAGGGGTGACGTGTCATTAGTGCTCTCTGCATTGCGCCCATGGCTCACTGGTTCGCTACCGCATCACCTCACACTGCCCACCTTCTGCTCTATAGAGGTGTGTCTGTTTTGGTTTCTCTGAAAGCAAATAGACGTCTAATGGTGGACCATAACCTCTCTGTGGATAAATAAAAACAGACAAAATGGATCGTCAACTTTGTCTAAAATGGTCCTGCTAAGCTGCCGTCAAGGAAAGACAGCCACTCTCACCCTTAAAGAGTTTTACAAATAGCCAAGCACCAACGTATGACTCTATGATCGCTGATCTGACACCATGACTGTCTCAAAGGATAAAAAATATCACATCTCAATATTAATCATTAACGTAACAGCGGACTGAGGGGCATAAGCAACATCTGGGCTTCACATTGGCCTGTTAGGAATCAAATTCTTATTTTGCCCCTTAAAGACACTTCTTCATGCACATCACACGTTAATGTTCAGATGTAAAGGTGTCAGGAGTAAGTGGTTCTGTTCATTATAGTGAACAGAAAACAAATATGATGTCAGGCTCTAGGGTAATTAGGCTTTAACATTAATTATTTTTGTGAATAACTGATTAATCATTTAGTCTAAAAATACTGAAGGAGACAGTGATAAATGCTCATCACAATTTTCTAGAGCCCGAGGAGACTTCAAATTGCTCGTTTTGGCTGACCAGCAGTTCAAAACAATGATATAAAACAGAGAAAATCATCATATTTCAGAAGGTAAAACCAGTGAATGTTTTTGCTTGATAAAAGTCACCTTTTTCTCTATAACAGAGAGCAGAGTGTGGGGTGTTTTACAAGGCACTAGACTCGACTCTCTTCTATCCTCTTTCTGGCTCACATCACTGGCGTCATCCTGTTAGTGTGAAACTGAAGGACATTTTCATCCCCACGTTCTTGGTAATCCTGCTGATAAGTAAGGGGAATTGATTTCAACCCTTACGTCAGCCTCTTTTACTTGGTATGCCGAGCCTGAAACTGTCCGTTTAGCTTCAGCTGTGTGCACCGTCTGAAGATTAGTACTGTATGTAAGCAGGCACACCGTGTCTTTTTTGTCAGGGTCACTCGGGCAGCTTGGCATGTGGTAGGTATTACACAGGCGTATGTTCTCATTAAAACGGTTTAGCATACTGTAGTCCACACCACATCCAAGTCTGGGTCAAACTGTTTGGTCTTTGGGGGAGAGGGAGATGTGAGGAAAACTGTGAGGGCAGGGAAGGACAGGTGTAAGTGTGAGTCTCTACTTAAATACTTAAAATACAACACACTGCACCTTTTAACAGCAATACAGCATTAACATATTTGCAGCAGTACATGAATTACAATAAAACATGAGATGACTTCTGAGGAAGCAGGCAGCCTGCCAGCCGCTACACTGAGTTTTATATACTGCACTACCACGACTGCTGCGTGGCACAACACAAGAAGAGGTTATGGTCTGACAGCCTGATGAACATTTATTCCCATCAGAAAAGTGAGTGAGCTGAAGGGTGTCAGGGGTTTATGGGTAATGTGGTCTTAATCTTAAGAATCAGTAGCAATACTAAGTAACAACTAACTAGCAAAAGAGGCAACCAATCATCAAACTTGATTTGCTTTTATTTACATTTTATTAAAAGGCCCAAAAAGTAACCGTGTTATTTACTCGTATGGCTCACTGTTTTCTTTTTACAAACAATTTTTTTTACAAGGAGCATAGCTGAAACAGTTAGCACAAATTCCAAACAGTTGATGTTACATGAAGATTTGCTGCTTTTCTCCATTTTTATCATTTGAAACTTAATATCTTGAGGTTTTGGACTGTTCGTCAGACAAAACAACACATTTGCTGATGTCACCTTAGAAATTGTGATGGGAAGTTTTCTGATGCTTTATAGACCAAACAATCGACTGATTAATCAAGAAAATATTTGGCAGATTAATCAATAATGAAAATAATGGTTAGTTGCAGCCCTAACAAATATTGTGGTGTAGTCATTTCTTTGGAAAATGTGCACAGATACATATAAAAATAAATAAATATTACTATAATGCAAACCTGCATCTCTCCAGACACACATAAATTCTCTGACTGTTGGCAGATTTACATTGAATATTGTCACATTGTTCAACCCTAGTTTACATTAAACAAGGTCCACTGAATGAAAATGGAAAATGCAAATGAGCTGCTCAGTTAAAAAAAAAAAAACAATACATGGCTGAACTACAGGTCTGCACTGCAAACCTATAATGAATCCCAGAATGAGCCTTTTTTGGCAATGACATATTGATGCTTTAAGTGCTCATTTACTACCCTCCAGGTAACATTTTAAGACTGGTGGCCATGTTTTGCCATTATCCAGTCCAAATAATCCAGCAATGAGTTTCACTCCTGCCTGCCATTGTTTGTTGGTGATTAATTTATGTCGGATTTGTTTTGGTCCGCCCAGCTGTCCGTCCATCTGTCGGGGCCGTGACACAGCGCGCAAGCCTGTGGAGTAGCTCCAGCTCCCCCCGCCCCCAATTTCCTGACGTCAGATCCCCAGCCTCGATGTCAAGGAGATGGCTGGTCCTCTCCTCACCTCCATCACCTCCATCACCTGCTTTGGGCTTTACTCCTCAGTCCCTCGTTCCTTCCCAGTCATGCGTTCTTGTGGAATCAGTTGTAATGACCAGTCGTGGTGTCGCCAGAAAAAATCAAACCACACAAAAGGAAACCCCTGTAAGGTCTTGTGCGGCTGCTTGAGTTTCAACTTGCTGGCTGATATGGCAAAAAATATTATCACGATGATTTTTTCCATATTGATCAATATCGATATTTATCACGATATAAAATGCTGCCAGTTTGAAGAGTATCCTGATAATGACTGAAGCCTGAAGAAACCAAAGGGGTCATTTATTAACATAAAAAATAGATAACATAATGTAAACATATAACTGTGCAAAAAGTTTTCCCCGCTCTGCACATCCAAATATTGTTCAATATTTCACATTACGCCATTTTCTCTATTTCAAATGTGAGCCTTGATTATATTGGTATTTCTGTACAATCCAAATAATTTATTGGATACAATAATTGGTGATTTCCTTTCAATTGATAACGTATAATGAGAGTTTAATAGCACCATCTATAACAATGAGAAGGGAGCAGTCTAGATTAACAGAAACTTATAAAGTAAAGAAGCCAGTTCTCAAAGAGACGGAGCAGGAAGGACACTCCACTGACCTCCAAATGAAACTTTGAAGAGTAAGCTTCACCCAAAATGTTTATGTTGTAGTTAGTGATCAGAACCATGACATTCTCTGTTCGTGTCTCTCTCTTTGCCTTTTAGTATTGTGGGTCACACTGAGCCGTACACGAAACTGTGCTGTAAGGGCTTCTGCATAGACATCCTGAAGAAGCTGTCCCGCACCATAAAGTTTTCCTACGACCTCTACCTGGTCACCAACGGAAAACACGGCAAGCTGGTCCGAGGCATTTGGAACGGGATGATCGGAGAGGTAAGAACTGCCAGCAGCTAGTTTTACATGGCAGCAGACCCACTTTGCTCAGGAGGACCACGGTGACATCGCCAAGATTTTGAATGAGGTCAATTCTCTGTTAGCTGATTCTCATCACTGCAGTCAACAGCCAGGAGCACAACACACACCCACATCGCAACACTGATGATGGCTTAAATCAGAAGATACGTGGGAAGATCTGTGGAGGCATTCCTGTAATCAGTGAATCAAGTCTTACGATCATTTGAAATGTTAGATTTAGCTGCTGTTGATCGGGATATTTTCATCATCAAAATGTGTACAATTTAATCAATGCTCAAACACCTGAAAAAAGTAATGCAAATCTTTAATTTGAACCTTTATTTATTACTTCCACATATATCAGAGTATAACTCACTGACTGACCTATTGTGGTATTAAATTTAAAAAACAATCATGAAAGTAAAAGTTGTATTATTTTCTCTGATTATGAGTAATGCACTGTGTAAGTAAGAGTGAAATGAGAGTGATAACCTCAGAGTCTCTTTTGCTTCAGTTTAAAAAATACAAAGGAAAAGCAATTTAAAGTCATGATTAACGAGTACATGAAAAGGTACCAAGGTCACTGTGGTGGGTGAGGGAGGGACTGTTGTACAAAAAGGAGGAGTAGGTGTCCTTGTGAATAATCTCCACAGTCAGATTCCTCGGGCCGGTTCTTCTCTTGAGGAGTTGGAGAATAAAACATTAGTTGGCCTTTTTTCCCCCCTTTTTTTCGAAAACAGGAAGGCTGTTGTGCTCAATGAGGCATCAAACTCCACAGGAGAGCTAATGGCTTGCATAAGGCGGAGTGTCTGGACTGTAAATCTACCAGCTCTCCATCAGTATGACAAACAGTGGTGTGGTGTGGCAGAAAAGGCTGGAAAAGCAGTCACAGGGGCTTTTGAACTGTACTGGTGGAACACTAAGAGGTTAGCGAGAATAGACGCCCAGTGACCTTTAGCCTGCAGCGATTAGTTCCACTTCCTGCTTGTAATATTTTGTCAGCAGACGCCGTATGTAATAGGCACTATGCTATATCCTGCAATACCTTACGATGGATTAGAGAGGGATTAGATGGTGGATCGTGCTTTACAATGCAGTGGTGAAAAAAGGCAAGATAACACAGGGATAGGCTTTTGAGTTGCGTCTGTCTGGCTGCTGGGTGGGCGCTGGAAGAACCACACAGTACATCACCCTCAGGGACAGAGGCCGTGTGTTGACTTCTCCAATAGATGAGATTTATCTCAAAGGTCAGCAGTGGACGTCCAGCATTATATCGGACCCCCGCTACACAGGGTCCGATTTACGATGTCGCCCGACAAACATCCGCTCTCCATTCGCACTTTCATCTCACCCAAAAGATATCTCTATTGACCATCTTCCCGCCACAGGTGTTCTACAAACGGGCGGACATGGCCATCGGCTCGCTGACCATAAACGAAGAGCGCTCGGAGATTATTGACTTCTCAGTGCCGTTTGTGGAAACGGGGATCAGTGTGATGGTGGCCAGAAGTAACGGGACTGTCTCACCATCTGCCTTTTTAGGTGAGAAACTCCTCTGTGCTTCTCTGAAGTGATGAACAAACGGCTGTTTTTGCCTTCAAATGTGCTCAACTTAGCTATCTAATGACTAGTAGATTCAGGTGGCCTAGTAGTTAAGGTGCATACCATATACTGGGATTGCAATGGCGCTGGTTCGTTCCAGTATAAATTATATGGAGCATATATTTATTTTACTTTTTTGCATGTGCGTCTTTACTTCTTTATCATTTTCAAAGTTTTTTATTTTATTCATTTTAGTGTAATGTATTGTCTTTTGTATGCTTTTTACAATTTTAATGAAGTGTAATTTTTATTCTTATATATTTTATTGAAATTTAATTAATTTGCAATTAATTTTATATATACACAATATACCGTACATATAAATATATATTAATTTTTTTTAGTTTTATTTTTTGTATTTTTTTTCTTTAATGTTTTATTGTATTGTGTATGTTAATTTCTGGCCAGGGTCAACAGAATTCGTCCTCTTGGCCTTCTGGCTCATTTACTGTTTCACTGATCAATAGGCATTGTCTCTGAAAAATAAAATAATAAATGAAAATAAAATCAAATAAAAAACAAAAGAACTTGCCTTTAATGCGGATATGATATGAATCCATGCTAGTAGATTCATTTGTCTTTGTTTTAGTTTTCTTCATCACTTCCAACAGACTAAGTTTGAGTCTCAAGTGTCTCAGTGAGCTCCTCCTTTCCTTCGATGTATTTCACCTGCCTGACTGCGGCCTGTGTCCTCTCTCCCTGTAGAACCATACAGTCCGGCGGTCTGGGTGATGATGTTCGTCATGTGTCTGACTGTTGTAGCCATTACAGTCTTCGTCTTTGAGTACTGCAGTCCAGTTGGGTACAACCGCAGCCTGGTCACTGCCAAAGGTGAGTCTCACCTCCCTCCCCCGTCCACCTGCTGATCCTCCCTCTGTACATAGAAATAGGGATGTTGCGGCGAAGGAATTTCCCCTGCAATAATTGAGGGTGGCTCAACAGCGTGGTTTGCGGTTTTAGCACATGGTTCTGTATTTTTTAATACAACCCCTCCCCCCCAAATTGGCTGGCTCTCCCTTTTCATTCGGTTGAAAGCTGAAATGTTACCAAACTGGCGAAGTTACTTTTGGTTTTGCGACCAGAGCAGCTGCCATTGTTTCCGTCTCAAAAAGAAAGACCGTCCATGACGTGATGTGACGTGAACATAGCGGTTGTGACGGTTGTTTGCAATCCCCTGCGGCTGGCTCAGTAGCACAGTATTACATTATTGCAGTTATCGCGACAGCCCCACATAGAAATCGATGTTTTCTTATCATTCTACATTGGAGTTGACCTCTACTAGTTTTTTCTGTTTTTTAGCTGAACAAGAAGACAACGGTCTCTTGAAATTCAAGTCAATATGTTGACCATTCTGCGGCAAAAATATTAATTATCAATATATTTAAATTACAATTAAATGAAAATGGCAGTTTTGTCTTTTCATTAGAATAATGGCAACATTCCCTTTTATGAAATGTGTCACTGATCCAGCCCACTCACACCGAAAAGGCGTACAAATAACACAGGTTTACAATGTGAAAAGACGTGCAATGTGAACGCCAAGGACAAATTTTGCGTGCATATCATACGCCTGTTTTGCGTGCATTACATAAGGCCGTCATGTCACCCCCCGTCACGTTGAGGTAATATAAATACAAACACTGGACTTTCCCCCAGGAGACTACAGTTCGTGTCCCGTGTGAAACCAAAAGTCAACGCTAAGTTTTTTTGTTGTTACGTACGTAACTTACGTAATTAATGTCACGTACGTTAGGTTACTGACATAAGTTACGTTAGTTTACTGACATAAGTTACGTTATTTACACCCAAGCTATGATGTTTTCCTAAACTTAACCAAGTTTTTTTTGTGCCTGAACCTAACCACGTGGTATTTGGACACATCCGCTCTCCACAGAAGTGAATGGTGAGGATTGGCGTATCACCTGCACGCAAAAGTTGACTTTGGCGTATGCATTGCATGCTATTTAAAGTGTAAAAGTCGTGTTATTGGTACGCATATTGGCGAGATCGGGATGCACTCATCAAAACCAGTGCATAGGATGTAACATCTAATCGGCTAAAACATGCAAGTCAGGGGGCACCATTCCACCTGAAAATAAAAAGGCACAGTAGCAACTCTGGGCTTGTTTACATGTCCATGCTGAATAATTGCTTACACAGAGAAACATCACAGTTGAAATACGAAACTGTAAGTCATCCTGCGTTACTGTCCAACTGACATTTCAATTTTACGCAGTATGTGCTAAAACCATGACAAATTCAAACAAAGACACCCACTTTAAATTTGTATTCTCAGCTTTAGGTACCACATAACACATTCCAAAATACAAATTCAATGTCACTTTCACATTAAATTTAATTCACATTGTGGCAGGGTACACTGCATTATTTGTCAACAGGGTTTTCATTTTAAATTAGCAGTTAAGATGCATTTTCAAACATTAAAATTAAAAGGATAATTTATCTTTTTACTTTTGTCGTAATGGAGAAAAAATATATTTTTTTATGTGCTTACATGAAATTTAATATTGGCATCCCTGAACTTCCACATAGAGAGGCTACTAACACAGAAGTCTTACGGGTCTCGAGGGGCTTCAGAGAACATGTGAAATCCAAGCCTATTTACAGTGGCCACATATTGGATCAATGCCTGGAAAATCGAGATACCGCAGTTTCATCTCTGAGCCATGTGGTTTATAAAATATCTCATAATGGATGAAGAAAGGCCAAAGGCTCATGGCTCAGCTTCTGATCTTTGTTTTTACGTATGTTAGGATGTACCACATATATGATGCCACCTTCTATAGAAAGGTCAAAAAGGACACGTTCTCATTGCATAACAAGGACATCAAATTGGTTGTATACATTTTAGTTTGGACATATAACTGAGTTTTACCTGAACTGAGTTATTTTTCAGAGCACCAAACAAGACAGCTGCCTCACTGTTGTTGAGTGTTATAAGTCAGTCTGCTGACATTTGACATTTGATTTGAAGTTAAGGATGTAAGATCTCTTCATCGCAGCTGACATATTCGAATTTCCACTGAAGTACTACACCGACAACGCAGGTCACCTGCATCTGGGTCGATTTTGTACCACATACCCAGTGGTGCTGACTGGCACTGAAAACAAATAAATCCAGCTTTTGTCAAAATTTCAGCAGCTTAACTTATGGACGCAGCAACAAACAGCACTGACACTCAGAAAGACACCTCAGCTCAGTCAAAGTCAAAGTGAAGCCAAAACAGATTTGATGTCATTGTTGTGCAAATTATTTAACTTAGCTTTATCTAATTTACATTAAACATCAGGTCTAAACTAAAATGGTAATAAATATGCAGATTTGAGAGACTGTCTTCACCAAAAACAGCTTTGGTGATTTGTTCAAATGCTTAAAACAACCTACATTTACGTTTCCTGATAAGGGGGCTCATGCTCACATATGAGTAGTGACAGAAGCATGAGGTTACACTGGTAAAAAGCCTTCATGGTTAAGCATACAAAACGTGTGACTTCTTCACAAGCAAGCGCAGTTAGCATCCTGTCTCCCACAAACAGTCAGTTTAAGTAGTCGAAAGTTCTCCATGGAGGCGGCAGATCAAAAAAGATTCCAGTAATTTTTGGAAAAGTCATATAGACCATTCTGGAGGCAATGACAAACTACAGATTTTGTCATTTAGACAGCATAGCCATTGTACAGTGATGAGTGTATTTCCTCCAACATTGTCAACTATGTACAGACTGATACTGAGTCCTGTCCACTCTTCATCCTCTCTAGATCCCGGAGGTCCCACCTTCACTATTGGGAAGTCAGTGTGGCTGCTGTGGGGAATCGTCTTCAACAACTCGGTCCCCATTGAGAATCCAAAGGGCACCACCAGTAAGATCATGGTCCTGGTCTGGGCTTTCTTCGCTGTCATCTTCCTGGCTTCCTACACAGCCAACCTGGCAGCTTTCATGATCCAGGAGCAATACATCGACACAGTCTCTGGACTGAGTGACAAAAAGGTACAGAGCTCTGTCACTGTCATTGACAGTCCTGTGTGTGTTGTCAGGCGTGTTGTTGTGTTTGATGTACAGCTTAGGAAAAACACAAAGTGATCTATTTTGGGTGTGTAAACAGTGTGTGGTAGAGCTATGAAGGCAAATATCCAGAAGTGGCAATGTCATGACTGTGACTTTTCACTTTCCCCATAAAATATAAAAGGGCGCATAGAGTAAGTGGTGAAATTGAATCATATCCCCAGACTCTTTAGACAGGGGTTTGTCGGTGAAAAACCTATGAAATGTAATACGCAAGTGGATTTTCTGGGCAGACAGTGATTATAATTTCTGACATTATCTTATGCATATTGGTCTGGCCTGAAGATGTGTTTTATAGGAGTATTGACAAGAAAATCCATGTTAAACCGTCAGCACAAGAAATGGTTTGTAGACTTTTTCCTCGCAGGCAACTGATGGGATTAAAGAGGCATTTGAGGAAAAGACCAAGCTGTCCACTGCTCATTACGATTCTGGCAAAGTCATTTACAATTCTGCTCTCATTATACATTAACTCTGCTATGCAGAGAAAGAAGTAGACCCATTTCGACAGCGAGTCCATAGATTATTGAACAGCATTCTGCATGGCGGCATGGAAGGGAATGGAGGGTTGAACTGCTGTTTGTCCAGCTGTGCTGAACCCCTCAGGTTAAGTAAATGTAAATGAGGTACAAGATGAAGCCACAGAAAGTGACCTTGTATCAGAGGAGAGAGCGATGAAGACGAGCAGAGCTGCTCTAAGGACACTGCGCTGTGTTAAGGCGGATGATTACCTCATCCGTACAGAATAGACACTTCACTGATAAGAAAAGTCCTTGTGATAGGGTAACATATCATGTTAACTCTGACATCGCCCAACCTCCTTCAATCCACCATGTGTGTGCAACACACTACATCTCTGTCCTGTGTAGTACCAGTTAGGTGTATGCACAAAATGTTTCAGCAACATGCAGTAACGATGCAGCGGGGTAGCTTAATCTAAGCATGCTACATGAAGAGATATAAGAACTGTCCTCACCAGAAACACTGGTCAAACACTTTAAACAACCAATGTTTACATTTTTCTGACAAGAGATTTCTTGTGGTTTTGCAAATAATCAGTGTTCCCTCTCAGACGCCAAGGTCAAAGTAGCAGGATGTTGTTGTAGCACTGCAAAACCTTTTAGAGGGGAGGTTGTAGCACATGTTCGGGTGTACAAAGTGTCTGACTTTTACACCACAGAGGACGGTTTGCATCGTGTTTCCTACCAATAATCAATGTTGGTTTCGTTAACTATGAACACAATCTAGGCTATACTTAACCACATAGTTTTATTTTAGCCTTTTAATAAGGTGGTTGTACGTAAAACATGCATCCTAAGGTGTGAGGACTTGTTGGCCATGTGAAACATGTCATGGCACTGCCTGCAGTAATGTAGGGTAAAATCTCAATGTTGTTTGTTAAAGTTTGGTAACTTTGGTTTGTGGTATTGAACCACACAGATATGGGCCAAGTCTGTTTGGCTGTACACTGGTCTTTGTACTTTGTAGTGTTGCTCCATTGTAGTTCTTGGTTGTAAATGGTTTCCCTATATTACAACTCTACAACTACTACTTCTGTCATGGAAGAAGGATTTCACCTCTGAGTCTTGTCTGAATTGAAGGTCTAAGGACAGAGGGTGTTGTGTGCTGTACAGATTGTAAAAGCCCTCAGGGACAAACATGGGGCCGTACATATATATATATATAAACCTGACCTCGAGAGATTGCTCAAGGTTTGATATCAGAATGCAGAAGAGGTCTGGTTCATTTTCAAGATGTCCTGACATGATGTTGGCCTTTTTCTCATACACAAACTTTAGCTCAAATTGTCCCTTAGCTAATGTACTGAGAACATATTTGCATAAGGTTAATGAAAAAGTGCAATTTTGTCGATTGCATTTCCACCATGTCCCACTTCCTGTCCTCACAGCTAATTAAATGCATATAGTACTGCCAAAAGCAAAAAGATAAAATGAGAAGTTAATTTCTTACTGCAGACAAGGAAAGGATGAAAGACGTAGATCTCTTTGGACACAGTGTCTGACTGTGGGGTCTTTGAATTGTAGCGTTTATGGGTAAATTAACAGAGCAAGAGGCCAGCAGGATAACAAAAGCACAAAATGCCAAGGTTGTATTAGTATTGCAGAGTCTTTTTATCTGGGCCTTACAGCTAGTATGGGGTTCTAAATGACAGGAAAGAGCAATGTAATGAAGTCACAAAACAACCATCAGGGTGATGAGACAAACCGATTTTGATTATATGCTCATATGCCGAGGTCTCTACGGTGATAGTTACTTAGGTCAAATATTGTTGTAGAAAAAAAAATTATACAATTTCTATTCAATTATATGTGCCATCAATCAATATCACAGATCATTTTTGTCATCATCAATTCTTATTCTACCTCTCTTGACAGTTTCAAAAGCCACAGGAGCAGTACCCTCCGTTCCGCTTTGGTACGGTCCCAAATGGCAGCACAGAGCGCAACATAAGGAGTAACTACCCCGAGATGCACTCCCACATGGTCAAATACAACCAGAAGGGAGTAGAGGATGCCCTTAACAGCCTCAAAACAGGGTAGGTGCCTGCCAAGCATTGTAAAAATATATTTACAGCGAAGCTGAGAGCCAAAGCGGAGCCAAACAGTCACATAATGGCCATTTGAGTAAAAATCCTTTTCTTTACCCTGCTAGGAAACTGGATGCCTTTATCTATGATGCTGCTGTGCTGAATTACATGGCTGGCAAAGATGAGGGCTGCAAGCTGGTGACCATTGGCAGTGGGAAAGTGTTTGCTACCACTGGTTATGGCATTGCCCTGCAGAAGGATTCACGCTGGAAACGACCAATCGACCTGGCCCTGCTCCAGTTCCTGGCTGATGGTAAATTCTTCATATATATACACAATAGACGCTGAACTTCACAGAACACTACCAGTAATGTTATAATAACTGTATTTGCACGTTTTCCATAAACCTGAATGGGAATAAATGGATAAGAAGAGAGAATGAAAATAAACAGCTCATAACGTACTGTAATGGTACAATAAAAGCTGCCACACATATAAAAAACAAGAAAGTGGCAAGGGTAAAAGGGTATGAATATAGGGCACAACATATTATTATAGTAAAATTTATCCGGATGAGAGACATAAAAATGCATAAATGCATGTCAATAAAACCAAGTTTCAAGAAGGGATTTAAAATGTGACATTTACTCCGCTAACCTAAGCTCCTTGGGCAAGTTATTTGGAAGCCTCGAGCAAAAGCCTGGTCCCCTTTGGCAGTAATATGCAATAGATGGTAAGAGGAATAATACAGCACATTGCATAATATGTCAAACTGAGAGGCCATACACAAAGTGCTGTGATATTATTGCTTCTCACAGACACTATCTGCAGCAAAATCATGTAATTTAGACAGAAAAACATTTTATTTTTGGTGAAAAAGGGTTAAACGACAGCTGGAAAACACGTACAAAAAACAAAAAAACTAAACTAAAATAGGGAAAAATATTTACTACTCACATGGGGCTAATATTACCTGGTGATTTGGCCAGTGATTTAATAACTTAGCAGATCATCTGTTAACTTTATCCTGTGTAAGACTGCCATGTTTGTTACTGGCAGAGTAAAAATTATGCTACAGGTTTTAGTGCCAGTAACACTGGTGGGTTCAGGAACCCCCACAAAGGGTTGTAAAAGACATCTCAGTACAACAGGATGAGAAAGCAGAACAAAGCAACACCGTCACCTAGAAATTAGGTTTATATATTACTAAATGGCTTAACCAGTTACATTGTGGTGCCTGTATTATGTTCATAGACCATGTTTTTTTGAGTGAATGAAGCGCTACATACTGTATATGTAAAGCACCAGAGTCAAAGGGAGATGGTTGGGGGGGATGGTGACTGTACAAAGTGCGGGACTTCGACATTAGAGACCAAGGTCACTGCTGACTTTTTCTATATTAAATCAAGACCATGATCTTTCCCAAACTTTAACCAAGTGCTGTACTTAAACATAAAAAAGTGTAATAATACTGTAGTTACTGTGAGCAGATATTGTATTGCCAGATCAGATATTTGGGCAGAAAACAAATGAAATACGTTGCCACTGAGATACGATCAGCGTTAACATTTTTGTCACTTGCGCGATGCGTTTATTAACAACATTTCCTCATTTTGTTAATGAAAAACATAATCTGGTCAGCAGTACTTTTCCTCCAAAGTGTTGCTGTTGCAAATTAGCTGGATATAAACATAATTTTTAGGTGACAGGGTTGGAAAAAACATGTTTCTGGTTCACTGGCGTTTTTGCTGTTGAACGTCTAGATCATTTTACCTCTTTAGTCTTCTATAAATAACCAGCTAAATCAAAACAAGAAAAAAAAATCTATCGTGGAAATGGTCACATCAGGTACACATAACTGGTGGCAAGGAGTCGCAAGTAGACTGGTAGCTTCGTTTTAAGGGGTCACAAGCTAAAAAGGTTGGACCCACTGCCTTATACTCGTTTTATCGTGCAAATTTGAAGCAGCTATTATTTGCTTTTCTTCTTCTACAAGAAAAACTGCTTTCAACTTAAGAAAAATAATGAGTGATCAGGATGGATTTTGGATTCGCTAAATCACAAACAGAGGAAGCGTAAAACCCTATACAGTTGTACCTGGGGTGCTGATTATTTGAGAGAATTTCATTATCCCATGCAAATGCATTTCATGAGAGGTTGGAGGGTATTTCATTACTCATTCAAAGTCCCCAAATAATACTACTGTTATGCAAATAGGGCTTAAGTCTGTATTCTGTGCTCCTCACTCACAGGTGACACACAGAAGCTGCAGACCGTCTGGCTCACAGGCATTTGCCGTAATGAGAAGAAAGAGGTGATGAGCAGCAAGCTGGACATTGACAACATGGCGGGGGTCTTCTACATGCTGCTTGTGGCCATGGGCCTGAGCCTGCTGGTTTTCGCTTGGGAACATCTGCTCTACTGGAAACTACGACATTCAGTTCGTAAATCAGAGCGCCTGGACTTCCTCCTAGCTATCAGTAGAGTAAGTAATCTTCACATATGAAGGTGGTTTATGTTACTACAATACATTTTATTATCTTCATGCAATATTCAAATATTAATTAATATTAATACTATAAATAGCGGCTGTAGTTGTGTGATGTTTGCAATTATCAGTACAGTGTAAGGATTAGGTCTGGTTGTTATAGCATCCACTGAGTTGTGTTAAACTTATTTAAATGCCACACAAGTAACAAAACACTTTTTGCAGACAGAAGATGCAGAAAATATAAGTTACGTATGTGATGGCCTCGCAGCATGAAAAAATGCCGTTGTAAAGCGTGCTGTCTCCTTCTGACGAATCCTAACATAGCTTTAGAAATATTGGCAATGCAGTGAGTAAAATTTGTGCACAACTAGAGAGGTTCAAGGGCAGCAACAATAAAAAAAAAGATAGTAAAATGAGTTTAAAGCAATAAAATAACATCATGTGCTGAAATATTGTGATGGCCGTGATCCCTGAGAAATTGAATTTAAATTGTCCCATTAAAAAACGTTCATCTGTGTGTCGACAGTAGTCAGAGCTGACATTAAGTATTCTAAACAGATACACAATTTGAAAGTAAAATAAAGCTGGTGGGATAAAAATGGAGAAACTAATATGGTAAGTGCAAGATCAGCAACTCACTCATTTATATGCCTGAGCTGTTTTTAAGATCAGCTCTGTGCAAACAACATTTCAAACACAGCAACACGAACATGAAACTACCAGAAAAGATGAATTCCTTTCTGCAATGACAGTTTTCCATGTAATTGTTTTCACCTCATTTGCTCAGTAAGTTAATAGAAATCTTACAGACCAAAATTAATCACAGTGACTGTAGCTGACATGATAGAAAACCTTTGGGAGTTCAGTAGATTGTTGGTTCATTCTGGTACCTGATGAGGCTTAAAGATCGTAATTTCACCCCTCTGTCTCTCTGCAGGGCATCTACAGCTGCTTCAATGGAGTGGAGCAAACTGACCACAATGGGAGCATGCAGAGTCCGGACATCACTACCAACTATACACAAGCCAATATGCTAAAGATGCTGCAGACGGCCAAGGACATGGTGTCCTCTGCCAGAGTGGAGAACTCCCTAGACAATGCCACCAAAACAATAGAGAACTGGAGCAGGCGGGGGGCCGACAATGTGCGGGCTGGCCTACCACCCAGAGTGATGACCACAGACATGAGCCATGGCCGTCTGCCCTATATCTCCAGCATCACAGACAACCACTCACCATACCCTCAGAGGGCCCTCACGCCCACCTTCCCAGTTCATTATGGGGACACGTCCACCCAACCCCTCCTAGATAAGCCCCGCGTGGTGACCCGACCCACCCCACTCCGCTACACTCTGCCCACCCGCAGCAGTCAGCATGTCTTAGAGAGGACTCTGCCAATCTCCAGCCTCAGCAGCCCTCATATCGCCATGCGGGACCCTGCTCCCTCCAGTTCTAACCCCCACCACAGCAGCAGGCTGTATGTGGAGAACCAAGCCCGGCACCCCACGTCCCCTTTTGTTCCTTACAGGGAGTTCCAGGTGCCCGATATCTACGTGGAGCACAAAGGACCGCTGAGGAGGAAGTTTAGCTACCCCCCTGACTGTGTGAGCCGGAGGAGGAGGTCCCATAGCTATGTGTTTGATGCTGCAGACCCAAGAGTGAGGGGTGACTATGATGAACCTCGATCCTGCCTTGCTGAGTTGAGAGCCAATCACCTCCTGAACAACCATGCCCCTGTTGCTGCTGCCATGCCCTGCACTGCAGGGCACTACCCAGGCGGCAGCACCAGCTGCAACTCCTGTATGAAGTCCTATCTGGAACCTGAAATGGATGACATACCACTCCTGGGGAAGGACAAACTCAACCGCCGCGCCTCATTCCTCAAAGCCACATGGGGCAACGATAGGATCCATCAGGTGGATGAAACAAAGCCCTCCACATCCACATCTCAATCCACCCGCGTAGACGTGCCTGACCTGTTTCCACGGGTGGTAGTGGCCAACCCAAAGCCCCACAAGCTATACGGCAGTTTGGGGCATAACCTATCTTGCTACCCCTTAGCTGCTGAGCCTGCCTACTTGGACCCAGCCCACATGGGCTCCTACCCCTACAAGCAAAAGCTCAAGTACTCTGAGTCCACCCGGCTGCCCTCTTACAGGGAAGCCATCCTGCAGAATGCCGCTGCCCTGCGCCGCTCCTCCTCCACAGTGGTGCACAGACACTACTCCACCTACCTGAACTCATACACAGACTTACCAGTGTATGTGGGGCCACTGGCCCAGGGACCGTCCCAGTTCTACGACAGTTCCAAGGACATGTGCCACTTGTTTCCCTGTACAAGCCACTGCCCAGACAATGCAGCAATGCTGCCTCGTATGAGTGACAGGCAGGTGGTGTACCACAACAATATGTTTGGGCCCTACGATGGCACAGGAAAGAGGGAAGACCCAGGCTCTGGGAAGAGAGAGCGGAGGCAGGTGTTGGTGGCGCGGAGAGTCAACAGTCCCTATGTGCCAAAGCCCTGGGGCAGAGTATCCAGCCTGGAGTCTGAGGTCTGAGCCCCATCCTTACTAGACCCACACTAGGCTCTCAACCTGAGCCCCTCTGAGGAGGGGCATGCCTGGGGGTTCTCCCATCAGCCTCTGGTTCAAGCAAAAATTTAACTCTACACCAATAGTGTATTTGAGAGTGTTGACTCTCAATTATCAGTGCAATAATATCTTGGGCAGTGACATCTAAAGGAGAAGACACTGACAAGCAAATTACTGCTGGGACTTTGTAAGCCAAACTTAAAATAGTAATAACAGAAAAGGCAATGTTGAAAAGTATTTAATACATAAGAATTTAACCTGTTGATTGTTATTTAAAGGATTTTTAAATGCTGTGTTGCTATGTGAAAGAATTCTGGGAGACAATATACTGTAGCCTCTCGATCTGATTACGACTTGAGACATTTCTTTTTCTCATTTTTTTCAAAATCACTTCAGTACCCACCATGTCAATTGAGAGATAAATTCTTAAGATCATTTTGTGATCAAACCGCTGGCATATCTTCTGTGAATTTTCTAAGTCCACAACCTTGGGTGCGCAGTTGCTCGGAGGCTTTCTGCTCCATTGGTCATTAATGTAATTTGTCGGGGATTTTAAAAAGGGAAAACCATAAAATGTATAATGTGTATTCCCATTGTTACACTACCCTTTAATAAAGAACAAGGTCATCTCAAGGGCCTTTTGGAATCATCTGTAATATCAATCTGTATGTTAAACATGCTCTCACATCGCACAGTGATGTAATGAATGTGACTCTCTACTTCCCACTTGTGCTCTATTGTACACACAATCTATTATTTCAATCTGCCAGTTCACACAGAACGGATGATTATGCGAGTACAGTATATGTTCAGAGTTGATATTGAGTGTCTAGGTTGTGACCTTGGGCACTATGTGCTCCAACAAAGTGCCTCCAACCATTAAAAAGAACAGTCTGTAGCAAACAGATAGATTAAACTGAACCCACCAATCCACTCAACATGCAGCAGAAGGCTAGAACATGTCAGCTACGCAGCAGATAAATATTAATTTATGCATCTCTAAATCACAAAAACACATTAGACAAGCAGTTCTTATGAAATATTATGTAGTGTTGGTAAGCAGCGGATGGATCAGTACATGGGTATGAGCTTCAGATTGTCAGAGAGCGCAGCTGAGTGGAGCAGCAGCGTAAACCATAAAACCGAAGCTCAGCAGTTTAGTTGCAATTATGATATGAAGAACAGTAAATAAACCTGTCACATAAACACACTGATTTGACTTTAAACATTTCTCTATTGCTTAGGGCTAAGGTGAAAAAACGTGAATGTGACTACCTAAGCCGTATCAGTTTCCAGTGAATCCAATTACAGAAAATAAATCTTTAAATGAGTCTTTGTCCAAGACAACAGTCACGTTTCCATCCCTAAAGTGAGCATACAAAATAACCGCAGCCAAAAGACAAGAAAACGTTACGGTGAGCTACAGTAAGAGAAAACAAGAACAAACAAAACCAATCCAGTGCAAAACACTCATAATTCTCAACATCAGCATTCATATTTCATCACTGCGAAAATGAAAGCATCACGTACACGTGCCAAACACCAAGCAAAAGAAAATGACTGTAAGTCAGCCACCACAAGAAAATTCATTCACAATTAAGACCAAATACCACAAATATTGCACATACAGTACACAACAGCAGCATAGGAGCTCAAACTGACAGCCAGCAGACACCAAATAGTCAACCAGAAGTTGATCTGCAGAGCAACAAAATCAACCAGCAGCATCAGCAGCTATATTTCTGAACACACCAACAGTAGGCTAACTAAACAAGCCAAGACATAAACTCACAATATGCATGTTAGTATAGGCAAGTGAATCAGCGATTGATGAGTGTCAGCAGACAGTCAACTTTTGGAAGGACCACGTGGTTCCAAGCTGCACAGACATGAAAATTTGCTTCAGACTTGAAAGGTTATTATGAAAAACTGTAAATATTGTGAATTATGTGGCCCTGTGCAAGACAACACTGATGTTTACATTCCTAGATCCAACACAAAGTATTAGCGTCAGCCTCGGGGCTGGTTACGAAACAACAACATAACACTCAGCTACAACAACTACTCAGACATCCTTAATCATAATTGATCGCAGCAAAAATCAACAGCTGGAAAGCATCATAATACAAGTGCCAAAGCACAGCCAGAAGAAAATTAGCTCACTCATAACCACCAATTAATTCAGAATTGATGCCGCATAAGAGCAGGAAGCAGCAGCAACACAAGAGCAACAAGAACATCCAGCAGTGTCAGCAGGCACATTTACAAGCACATAAACACTGACTGAACAGAGCAAAGACTGTGTCCCAATTCTATACTACACATCAACTGTGTACAATATGCACTATATACTAATATTTATACTCTTCTTGAAGTTTGTCGAGGACGCTCGATTTTTGAGTTTAGTTTTGAAAATTATTAATATTCACTTTTTCAGCATGAACACTGTACTCAAAACCTCCAGTGTGCAGTATGGAACTGGGACGCAGCTATGAATTCCCAATCAGCATGTTAGCACGAGCAGCAGGCACTTACCTTGTTGAAGTGAATCAGTGATTGTCAGGATGTCAGCTGAGAGTCAGTTCTGGATGGACCACCAAGCTGCATGGACAGGAAATAATACAGACAGTAATTAGTAACCCAATATTATAGAAAGTAGTTGAAGTGAAGTAGTGAAGTCAACTGGTTTGTGTGTTTACATTACGTTAAAGCCAACATACAATATTACCCTCAGCTTCAGGACCAGTTACAGTAAGTTAAGAGGAAACAAAACCACATCAACCTGGAATGCAATGCAAAATCAATCAGGCCCATAACACTTATACCTCAAACATCAGGTTATATTTTTCATCACTGCACAAATCAATAGCATCAAAGCATCATAACCCAAAAAAATAAATAAGCTCAGCCACAACAAGGCATGCAATCACGATTTACACCATTGCAAACGCTGCACACAGAACTGAAACAGCTGCTGCAGAGCAAATATCAGCAGCCAGCAGAAGCAAAAACACAAGAAGCTGGACAGCCAGCAGTGTAGGCAGCCATATTTCCAGGTACATAAACAGAAACTGAACAGAGCCAAGACATAAACTCACAGTGTGACTGTTAGCACAAGCAGCAGACACCTACCTTGCTGAAGTAAAACACTTCCTGACAGTCATTTTTGGGAAGAACCAACCCAGTTCCAAACTGCATGTTTTCCAGCTTAATGTAGTTTGTAGCAAACAGCTGATAAGAGGAACGCCACAGTCACAGGCCAGCAGCAGCAGTGGAGAGTGCATCCCACAACATCTGTAAGCTGTAATGAAGTGACATAATGGGACTATTGATAGGCAAGTTCCTTCATTAAATGCTACATGAGCTACGTGCTAAAGTACCAAAACAGTGGGTGGAGCGTCGACAGTTTAAAAAGACCACCTTGTTGCAAAAGAGTGCGTTTGATATAAGTTGCGGAGTGTACAGTCACGTGTGAGTGTAGCAGCCATTCCAGTACATGAATGTCTGGGTTAAAGGTATAACGAGTAGGATTTTCCTAAAAAACAATGTATAGACTCGTACAAAAATAATCCCTCTCAATCATCACTTACGACCCACTCAAAGTGTGTGGTGGTGACTGTATCTGCAGAGACCCTGCCCTTTGCCTGGATTTTCTTATTTTGCTGTGTTGACTGACGTTTCTGGGCGTCAACCTTTGGGCAGTGGTGTGTAGCCCCCAGCCAATAACAGCACGCAGGGTGTGAGGGGTGGGAGTCTATAAAAACGTAGCGACCGGGTGCCAGAACGTAAGCACGTTGTGTTTACAAACCGCAACCACAAACCCTACTCGTTATACCTTTAAAATAATATATAAAAACAAGTATTGTACTTAAAGGTGTAGTCTATGATTCTGGAGAAAGCTTGTTGATATTTGAACTCAACAGGTAAACAAACACACCCCTCTCTTCAGTGCTCCTTCAAACTCGCGCGAGTAACGCACAGCATTAGTTTTTCCTGTGTACGAGCACGAGTTGTGACATATTATACCGAAGTGTTTAGTGGAAATGCAGCTAAAGTGTCGGTATTGGATGACTTGGATTGGTGGCTCTACCTGAGTCGTTCTGTTTGTTTCCCATTTATAGAGCCAGGGTTGTGTATGAACACCGGACTTTTTTGTCAGCGCACACAGAACGGAAGGCTAGCAGACCGTGAGGAGATATTCACTGAATTTGACAAAAACTGTTTTGGATTAGAGTCATAGACTGCACCCTTAAATGATTAATCAATTTTAAAAAATGAATTAATACATAAAAAAGTAAAGACTAAACTAAGATTCAATTAAACATGATTCCTCGAATAAAGCCCGTATTTATACTTCTGTATGAGTTTCCAAAATAGAAAATTTTATGTTATTCTTTTGTGCATACTGGTTACCTTATGGGTGTGGGATATATTGAAAAAAGCAATGTCAGAACAGTCTAACATAGAACCGAATGAGCACTAAATCTAAAGTGAGCGTTAAGACTTGCATAAGTGAGATGAATGATTCTTTCAGTTGGATTATTGTCAGTTATTATCAGGAAATCCTCCATTGCTTTGGTGCACACACTGTGTCAAGCTGAACAGGCTTCAGAGAAGGCGGAGGTCTACCTTTCTGCAGGCGGGACAGAGACCGTTCTCATCTGTCCTTATTCGATGCCAGCAGAAGCGGCAGATCTGGTATCCACAGGTGCAGGGGAAGAAATTGACATCATCAATCTCCAGTGGTTCCATACATAGCGGGCACTCCATTGGGTCGTCCTTTACCTCGGGGTTCCGGGACATCCTACAGTTCACACTACCAGACTGGACAGCTTTCACAGGACAGGGACAGGAGGAGCTTCAGACACTGGAATAGAGATAAACAGGAGCTTAGCTACATCCAGAACAGAAATCAGCCAGATGAAAAAGGTCCTGCTACTAGCTGCTTCTACAGACCAATACTGAAGTGTTAAATGAAACAAACAGACTTAGGGTTAATCAGTAGTATTGTTGATTAAAATGGAAAGCATATCCTGAGGGTGTCTCAAGAGGAGAGGTCATTGGGTCAGTCGTCAAACCAAAAGAATTCATCCCCCCTCGACCATGAATGTGTTCAGCAAAATCTGTAACTGGGCCCCCCTTGTAGTGAGAGAGTAGCAAGCAAGCCGGCAGTAGCAGAGAATAGTGGATGGGCTGGGGTGTACGGTTTGACCACGTCCTGGATGTAGGATGGGCCTGGGCCATTCACAGCACGGAAGGCAAGTACCAGTGTCTTGAAACGGATTCGAGCAGCCACCAGTAGCTACTGTAGGTACGAACTTGGGTAGGTTGAAGACCAGCCAGGCTGCTGCATTCTGGATGAGCTGCAGAGGTCGGGTAGCACATGCAGGCACACCAGCCAGTAGCGAGTTGAAGTAGCCTGGGCGCAAAATGACAAGAGTATGGACCAGAACCTGGGCCGTCTCCTGGGTGAGGAACGGACATATCCTCTGATGTTGTGGAGAATTAATCTGCAGGAGCGGTTTTAACGCAGCAATGTTGGCGGGGAAGGTTGACAGCTGGTCATCCAGTGTCACACCCAGGTTCCTTGCAGTCCGAGCTGGGGACGCCACAGAGTCCTCAATGTTAATAGAGAGGTCGTAGATGGGAGATGCCCTTCCTGGAGGGAAGAGAAGCTCTGTCTTTTTGAATGCTAAAAAAAAAAA
>NTHP01000426.1:343955-362671 GCA_003416845.1 Oplegnathus fasciatus | reverse complement strand
TTTATGTGTTGAGAAAATTCTCCTCCTTCTGAAGCTAAATAAACTATTTAAACCCTCCTCGGATCAGCTGGAAAATGCATCGTCACAAAGCTGAAAACAGGCTGTTTTTCTGACTGTTTAGAGATACGCGCTTCTCACAGGACATATGATGATCTTATAGACCATGATGCACTGCTGTAGATTAAACTAGCCAACAGTATATAAAGTAGTTAAAATGAGCTCAACCTGAAACATCTACAGCAGTAAAACATACACATTAATGCAGCAGTAATATTAATCCAGAAACATCAGATATAATAGTGAAACCATTTTACTGCACAAAGAGTACTTTTACTTTTCATACTTTAATACTTACATGCTTTTACTTATGTAAGGTTTTGAATGCAGGACTTTTACTTGCAGTGGAGTATTTTCAGTGTGGTGTTAGTACTTTTACTGAAGTAGAGGATCTGAATACTTCTTCCACCACCACTCATTGTAGACATCAATCATGTGCAGCTGTGTACTCTCTCGCACTGTGTGATGACTTTTCAGCTCCAACCAGCCATTTATTCTTTCTAATAATTAACAGCAGAGTGAAACCAGGTCTCCCACAGCCGGCTTAGTGGTGACGAGCTCCAGAAATTACTAAAACTAATAAAGAAGTGTTTTAGCTTCCTGCTGGTTAACTGTTTAACTACAGCAAGCAGGTTTCTTACGAAGCTGAAGTGAAGTGACTCATGAAAACAACTAAGCCGGCAAAGTCACCGATATCAACAAATGACACGCGGCCAACACACAAACACGAACACCTGCTTTGATGACTGGGAGCTCATTTTACATACAGTTAAATAAAATACACTTGTAGCGACAAAAACCAATTTAAACGGAGCTTCTTAACTCATCAACCTACCGAGGCGACAGGAGACTGCAGGCAGGCTGGTGACCCCTCGAGTCTGCAGGGACCTGCAGGGGGCGCTCGTGCTGCAGACCAGCCCCAGTGGGAAACTAATAAATACATTTTAAACCAAATTAACACAAATAAAACAGTAAATAACATAAGGATCAAATATATCAGTGACTAATAGATTCAATAGTCAGTGATAAAGGCAACTGGACTCATCAGCTCTGCTATACATGACATAATAATGAAGACATGGGTATAAAAAATACATACAATAAATGACTGGCTGTCCATGACTGTGCTCAGGGTAACCAGCCATCAACAGCCAGCAGCACTGACCTCTTAAAATCTCCTTATATTTCCCCATAAATAGCTTTACAGTTTGAAAAATCTTTTTTTTTTCACCCTATCTGACAGTATCACATATATTCTGTGTCTTATTTCAGCCCCTAGTTGAAGCTACGTTTACACTGAGTATTCAAACCCAAGACGACAAGAAGATTGCGTCAAATGGGAATATTTTATACTCATTTTCCCCATCTCTGAGGTCCGGTTTAAGCAAAGTTTGACTGGGAGGTTGAAGTTAAAAGTAAAAATGCAGGTAAAGAACTCTAGAAAAGGCGATGAAACCGTGAAGAAGAGCCTCTCATTGGGCTTCCTCCATTTCTTTTACGAAGGTTGACTTGCTCACTTCAAAACCCTGAAAACAAATAAAAGTTCATTTTCACTCTGACATTGTTTCCAGAAGACAAATGTTAACACTGATTGCTGAGCGAGGCTGAGAACCAAACTCAACCCTTAATCCTTAGAAATCACACAGTAGTGGGGAACAAATCCAAACATAGCAGCTCTCCCGGCACAGCAATCATCCATCTTGTAATGTTTGAAATATTACAGCTCTCAGTGTTTGATTCAACATAACTCCCATTTAAACTCACATATTTTAAAGGACACCGGCCCCTAAACACTCTCACTTTACATGAATTTGAAAAGTCATCTATAGCAAAGCCACAACTGCAATAACGTTATCAGTGATGCATGCAGCTGTGGGACTCGTGTCCCTGCTTCTCATGCCTTGGGCTCTTGTGTGTTTTCAGGTGGGCCCGGAGACAAACAGGGATATAATGGTGCAGCGATGAGGCATTTATGTATTCTGCACTCCTCTCTGAGACCTGCAGAATTGATGGGTGGGCTGGCTGATTGCAGTGCAGATGATAAATGATTCTACACATGCAGATGAAATATCGCCAGCCGTTTGCAATGTCCAAAATATCCACAGCCACACGTGTGCTGGTGTGGTACTGGACTGCATACTGCTGGAGATATTAAGGCCATTTAAAAACCACAGCTCTCTGGGACTCTTGGCAACACACTGGAAAATAAAACTATTAACCTTGATTACTTATTCCACATTAGCAGCCAAGTTAACGCTTCCATCAGGGACCTCCATTTTGTTAACATGCACATGACGGTAAAATCATTGAACTCGAGGTGCAGCTGTCTTTTCAAATGAAGAAATTATAAGTAGTCATCACACTGCATGTTTAAGCAGAGATGTGTTAGCAGCTAAAAATACAATCAGTCCACCGCTTTGTTCCAGACTAAAATATCTCTATAATTATTGGATGGATTACCATGTAATGTGTACAAGCATTCATGGTGCCCAGACGACTTTTTGTCACTCTTCATCTAGAGCCACCAGCCGGTCAGATATTTCACTTATTCAGTGAAATGTCCCGACACCTTCTCGATAAATTGGCATAAAATTTGGTTCAGACATTCATGGTCCCCAAAAGATCAAAATTAAAATTAAAATTTATGACCAAATACCTGCAAAACTAATGACATTCCCAACAACCTCGACTGGACTTTGTGTTTAATGAGCCAGTCAGCTCATGTTAGCATGCTAACATGCTAAATTAGGAACCATTATGCCTGCTAAACATCAGCTTGTGAACATTTTCATTGTGAGCACGTTAGCTCAAAGCGCCACTGTGCCTGAGTACTGCTTCAGCATGGCTTTAGCGTCTTTTGTGTTCAAAAATGTGAAATTTATGCTCAATATAGTGCCCTCAGTGGAATTCCCACCATGCAACAAAAAAAGTTTTTAAAGAATGCATTGCTCCACGTTTTATAGATGTAAAAATTACAGTCAGGTGATCCTTCATCTTTCAGTGATGAATCAAAATGACGATAATCCATAATGAACGTGGGAGTGATCTAGGCCTCAGGCTCAGTCTTGTTATTTACGTCTCTCAAAAGACTCACACCGTTGTGATATTCTCCTGTTTCTTATTTACATTAATTACATAGAAGGACAACATTTCAAGGCCAATCAGGCTCTTCATCAATGATAGAAAGAAATAGTTTACAATTTCTGAGCACATTATCATGATTGAAAAGTTTTCCTAATTACAGACAAGTAGCAGGGGCATGGTGTCCCCTGGTTTGATTCGGGCTGTTGTTGCATTGTTGTCATAAGCCCCTCTCTCTCCATGTTTCCTTTCTATATCTCTACTGTCGCTGTCCAATAAAGGTAAAATACCCAAAAGATTAATAATGACATAAAAAAGTCATCTCAACCCTGACATCTACGTTGCACAATCAGTGCGATGTTGAAAAATCACATTACAAATCCTGTGACTTTTAAAAGGTTTGATGCCAGGTTGAGAAATCCAGCGATGATTGTGATTCCTCTCATCTCTGGCATGAAACACACAGTACATGTTCCTTTCCTGCTAGGTAAAAAGGAAACATCTTCTCATTATTTCTGTTATTAGTTCACATTAATTAATAATTGTGTCTGCAGCTTCTCCGCTGGGCCTACGGTAACAATATGGACACTATCATGGCTAATTGGATACTCATGAAGATTACTCAGTTAAGCAGATATCCATTTAATATATTTTCTGTGTAGCTTTCCATCCATTCCTTTCCAAGGAAAAGCTGACTTTTGATATAATTTGAAGGTCTTTCTGGGTTAAATGCTCTGCGTAGCTCCATCTCAGCATGGTGCGCTCACCAACTGGAGCTTCTCACTGATATCACTGAGCAACGAGCACTTTTCACTGAAGCCCAGTATCATATGGAAACGTGACTCCTAATTGGACAAAGAGAGATTAATGCCACAAGCACTTAATAAGTGTGAGAACGGACTCTCAGCTGAATAAACTCATTTCTGGAACCCTAAAGTAAATCTCTGTCGATGAATATATAAACTCTTTCACTATGCTCGCTGACCAGACCAATCTTCATTCATTTCACACAATAATTAAGGGCTAATTCTTTGATCTGTGTGCTTTGTAACGTGACAAATTCATTCCCTCTCACTCCTCTTTGAAATGTATGAATTCACAGAAGGTGGGCACACAGAGACGAGCCACGCAAGACAATTCATTTCCCAATTTTACTACATAAATACTGGACAAGATTATATCTAGCGTCAGGGAATAGTTTATGAATATGATTTCACTCTTGATTCTCTCAGCATATTGAAAATATTGAAATTAGATAAAGTCTGAGGTAGATCTGAGCTGCTGATGTGCATCTGTAGTCGGAAAGTTAGCTACGAGCCTCAGGCACTCACTTCTAGAGGTTTTGAAAAAGATGGCGTCCAACGCCCCATTAAATGAACAATTCTGGTTGAATTATTGTCATCTTTCTCATTAGCTGGGATGAACGACATAAAACACTGTTGGCTGGGGATGACAAAGCACAGCAGGCCCCACCACATACCTGATCACCTGTCAAGTCCTATTGTAAAGGGCGTGCCTGCTGGGGATTGGACAGCTAAGTTTCAAACAGGCGAATGAGGGCCGGACCTGAAGCTCACAGAGGGGAAAAATCAGCTGACAGTATCTGGAAAGAGAGTAGCATGAGAGAAGCTCTCTACACATGATCAGCAGGATGAGCTGTGCTTGCCGCAAGACGGGCACAGAGCACAGCGTAAAACCCGACTGGCACAGTGCCGGTTCGTGCTTGGCTGTTTGTTTGTCCGCTCCATTTCCATACGGCACACAAAACCGTAGTATGTGCAGCGAGGTGTGCGGACGCTCCCGGGCCCTGGAACAAGGGTGTCAACCTGCTACCAAGCAGGACAACAACAGCGCAGCTTGGAGTAACCGTCCCCTGCTGTGAAGATGCAGTGGAAATGTTCACAGGTCAACCCAGCCCAGTGGAAATGCAGCGTGAATGTGCCAGAAAGAAGGAAAATGCTCTTCCAAACCCCTGAATCACCATCCACACATTTTTGACTTTTTCAGCAATTCAAAAAGAGTCTGTTGTTTTGCTCATTGACTGATTGTTTCTCCAGTTGGAAAATTAACAGAGCCACATTTGTCATATTTCTGTGCCGGACAGAAAAATTGCTAAAAAAAAAAAAAGTGTGGATGAGATCGATGCAGCTATGCAGGTTGTTGATTTACAGAAATTACAACTCTTAAATCGGCACATTTCTTTAATCGACATGACAAATGCCAAGTTAACTTCTTGTAGCAACTGCTACCACATCATTCATGCTGACTGAAAGTGGCGCCAGCAGGACAGATAAGCAAAGGCAAAATAACAACTCCTTCCAAACAGAAAACAAAGACACTATAATTCAATCTGCCAAATCACAAACCTGGTTGCCCCGTCTGACTGCTGACATGCAGCCGTGCTGTAGTCTTCCTGCCAAGACTGTGCTATAATTTTGACGCTGTATTGTACAGAAATCTACAACACACAGAATAAGCTTATCGTCCATCACAGGTCACTCTCAGGTTGTGGCACAGACAGCTGTCATTGGGAGGTCACCGACACACAAGGTCAAAGTTGAAACTGACTGAAGCTTATAGTGAAAGCTGTGTGAAATACCCAAGGTAGCACTGCCAGGAGGTTCAGAGTCTTCACTCTGTCCAAAATAAAACAAGTAGCACAAAGTGATGCTGCACGCGTGGAGTTAATAACATGAGCAAGACACACACAAAAACGCCGGTGGCACAAAAGTCAAGATGAAGAAGAAAAAGTGGATTCATGTTTTGTAGTTCGGCAGCCCCAAAGAGAGTCAACACACAGCAGAGGGAGCTAATGTAATAGTTTAATGTGTACTGTAAATACCAGGATAGCCTCTGGTGAAACATTCAGTGTGCTTCTCTGGACACTGGTCTGTTCGAACAGTGCATCTGAAGACAAGACTCACTCTGACTGCCTCACTTCTACTCTGTTTCTACTTCCTCTACTTTACCCTTCACATTTCTCCCAGACCCTTCTGCTTAACCCACAGACAATGTGTTAGTGATGTGTTTAATCAAACCACCTGGATGTGTTAGAGCTGGCAGAGATCCAGACATCCCACTCACATACACACACACAGATGCACACACACAGATTGACACACACACACACACACAGATACTGACCCGTCGAGGCCCTTCTCATTAGCTCAGTCATGATGTGTGGACCCGGGCTGGCCAGCTGAGCAGGTTTCTGCAGAGACCAAGGCCTGCTGTTTGTTTGATGAATCCTTGAACTCCCCTTCCACTGCAGGGATGACAGCTCTGCGGAGGGAAACGCAAAGCCGCAGGGGGGTGGGGGGGTGGACAAAATAACGGAAACGGCACATGAAAAAGATTTTTAACTTTTATCCAACTAAACCACAGATACAAAGGCAGCGACGCGGAGAAGTCGAATGTGTCACCTTTAAAAAGATGTCTGATAATCAGCACCTTTATCATGCGAGCTTTCAAAGCAAAATGATGCAACCGGGATCCAAAGCGCAAACAGTTGGCGCTGCACTGCAGGTATATCAGTCAAACACGAGCTTATACAGTCAAAGCCTTCACTTGGCGTCCCACTTACAGGTAATGAGCCCTGAGTCATATGATAACAGGACAATTCCTTTAACCATTTTTGCGCTTCCAGAAAAGGAAGTAAAACCATGGCCAGACCTTAAACAATATTTGTCACTCTAGCACTTAACCCAAGATTTTTTTTTGTAATGTCACGTCAGCTTTTTGTACTGTATCGTATAACAAAAAATTTATGTTAAATTTATTTTGATATCTTGTGGAAAAAGTCCAATAATCTTAAATTTCAATTTCACATTGACCTCCTTGTTCTTTATGATTGGATTTGGCTCTGATGTATGCCTGACAGGCTTCGACAGGCATCTGGTTTGCGAAGGAATAAAGAGTTAAATGTGTGTGTGGTATCAGGGCAGTCATGTCAATGTAGTTTTGATGAATGAACTGGATCCATTTCATCGTCGTTTTTAACTGTATGAAGCCCCAGGGGAGGAGGGGGAGGGGGAAGGTGGGGTGTTGACCCGAGGTCAGAGGGTGCAGTAGATTAGGCTAATGGAAGAATGAAATAATGTGGTAAAGCAGACCTGTATGAATTAGAGCAACAGTGTTGAGCATTTGATGAAATGCAGAACTGATATGCAGAGAGAAGATCAATATTCCAATTTTTAGATGACAGTTTTTCAAAGCTATCCAGTGCTTTAGTATTTCTGACAGGTCAGCTCCAACTTCTCTTTTTCAGTAGCTACATTTTATCACATAGTCATAAAATAACACTCAAAAAGTACATTTATTTTACAGTCATTACACATAATATGAACTAGGTTAATTTATTTTTAAGTGTATTCATTTTATTATTATTTTTAATATATCTATGTTTGAACATGGCACACAGAATTATGATTATTATCTTTACAGTACGTGCCTAGTTGGTATCTTCATGTCATTTCCTGTTGAAACTAAAAATCAGTCTGGAAGAAGAAAACCTTTTTATCCAATATGTAAATAATATAGAACACATGTCCTTTATTAGGATAAAAATATCCTAATAAAGGTAATTTATTTATTTCTTCTTCTGTTATTCAGTGTACATTTTTTAAAAATATTGTATATAAACATATATTACCTGAAATTCTGTAGATGTTTGTGTAATGTGGCGATTAAAAGGCCTAATGGACTACAAAATGGGACACAAATGCAGACAGCAAGTTCATCTGCGCGTCATACATTTAGTCATCAGCCGATGTCCATAAGTTGCAGTCTGCACATGTGTAGAAACATCCACCAATGCAGACACCCAGTGTAGTATAAACAGACACACGTGCACATCTGCTGTGTTCGATTTGGAGTATATTTATTTATACTACTGTACACTGGGTGTCAGACTGTACAGTCCCTGCAGTCAGTCATTTTGGGCTCCATATGGACTTGGGCAAATGTGCAAATAACTACATTTACATCACACTGCCCTTCAGATGTCTTTCTTTGCTTTGCATATTCATCATTTAAAGATGTCTTGCTGTATTTGTGATTTTTGACATACATATAGTAGTGTTATGTGATTGTCATGACACAGATAAAGAATTACTGAATTAATTTTATGTATTTGTGTCATGGGGATTGGTATGTCAGGCATTATTAGGCATTGCCAGGTTCAGAGGACATTTTTCAGGACAGACGCTCAGACATGTCATAGCAAGAAAATGTAAAAAGAAAGTGTAACCAATAACCCCATGTAATAATGGCTGCATTCCATTTAGTATACCAGTTCCAGGCCCATTGTATTGTGCATGCTTGCTTACTGGCATGGCTCACTGCAGCATTTTAATGGAACGGAGCCATTAGAGCCAATTGTGTCTCTCCTGCTATGATGAAAATGTCTATAAACAAGCTTTAGGGGTAGCGGGATCTGAGCCACGCTGAGTTTTGTCCTCTTTGACTGAGGAAAGGCAGCACAGAGCACATATCATACTACACCTGCGTATCATCACAGATTCTTTAGGTGTTTTACAATCTTATAACTTTGCAAGGTAACAGGTGCTACTGCATGAAAACAGAAAACACAATCTTGATGTATGAATCTGCACAATATATAAAAATGTCATGAAATAATTCAAATTATATCTCTTGCATCATATCAATCATATTCATGTCCTGACTGAGTGAATGAAATTAAGCAGTTTCAGTCCTTAGAGGACGGATCCATAAGCTGGGGGAGACGGTCTGGGGACCGGCCCCTGGTAGTTCCAGTCTGCTGGCATCCAGCCAGTCCGCCTGGCCCACAGGGCTTCAGCATTACATTGTATTTGCGGGGGCAGATGCCTTGGCATCTGGACCCAGGGTTAGTAAGCAACCATCAGCATGTGCTGGCGCTGAGGGAAACGCTCTGAGCCGGCCAGTACGCAGGGCCAGGAGCCCTCAGTGGAGCAGATTGTTGGCCATGGTGGAGCCTGATTTCCATCATCCATTATCCAAGGCCTGCAGATAAGTCAGGGTCCCACAGGGGCCTTCCTCTGAACTGCACTCTTAGGAAAAGATGGTGGGCCACATGTGAGTGTCTGTGTTGCCAGGACAGCATGGGAAGGAGATGATCCAACAGAAATAGTGCTACTAACTCACACCTATAGTGGCACGCTGCTGTATGTTGGGCTTATATTATGTAATCATTCAGAGGAACAAATTTGTCTAGCGTGGAACTGGTTGTTGAGAGTCCAGTTTTGATTGACAGCCGCTCACAACTGTTGCTGAGCCAGTAAATTGCATTAGATTAACAAAGAAGGCAGAGGCTGTGACATTGTGTGTTTGTCCGCAAATAATCAAAAACAAAGAGGCAAATAAATTGAACTGCATCACCTGACAGATTCATAAATCACAGCCAGTGCAAAAATAGAAAAATAAAGTAAATACAAAACACCAACAATACACCAAGTAACAGCTGTTTTTTCAGAAGTGATTGTGATACCGTACTGGAGTAAGACCTTGTGGTGTTATGTTTGATTGAGCCCTCTGATAAAACCTCTTACTGACAACAAAGACAAGATCATGCTGGTGTATCATGTCCTTTATATATTCAGTTGTGCCTTCATTTCATCACATCATCTTGCAACCGTTTCACCAGACAAGAACGATGATATTGGACATTTCTTCAAAACCTTAGATTTCACTCAGTAACAATGTTTTTTAATGTTCTGCGGTAACAATTAGTAGCAACCACTTTACAGTTAAGGTTAGAGGAAGATCATGGTTATGGCAAATAAACTACAGTGGGGTCAAGGTTAGGCATCTAGAAACAGAAGTCAGATAAAAGACACTGTACTGATAGCTCCCCATAAAATTTAATGCGACAGAGTCACAGCATCAGAGCTTTTTATTGGGAGCTATCAGTGCAGCGTGCTGATGTTTTGTTTGAATTCTGTAGTCAGTGTCTTTTGTGATCCAGCACCTGTAAAAGGTTTTTGGATATGCACACTCTACACTCAGTTTGTCTAAAGTTAGTCAACTAACACACACGGTTAACGTTCGGTTTAAAAAAAAAAAGCACACATTGACCGCTGGTCTATGACAGAACACAAACTCCAGTTTCCCGCTTTAAATTCAGATGCACTACACGCCGATCCACTACCCCGACCTCAACACCCTTAGCTTCTGCCTCACTATGAGCACTCTACCTCATACACTGGCACTCATCGTTGGCAATGGACGTGAAACGTGAGGTCCAATATGAACATAATTCCTCGGGATACTGGGCTGCATCTCGCTGATTGCATGCTTCATCTTCTTCATCTGGAGCTCGTTCACCATGCAATGATTGGCACCCAGTACTTTTTGAATTGCTTTTAAGATTTTATATTTTGTTTTCAAAGCACTCAGTAATTTAGAATTTCCATATTTAAATCATGTCTCAAATTCCTTCTTTTAACCGTAGCTTGCAATGTTTGATGTCCTTGTTTATTATGTATTATTCTTTGTTCTAATATGTTGTTTTTGTACAGCACTTTGCCAAATTATGGGACAAATATAAAGTATAAATGAATTCCTAATATCAAATGGCTCAATACATACAAATACCTTTTTCCTTGGATGCACATTTGTCATAGTTGACCTTTTTGGCCTGATATGTGGCGAGTGTGCCCTTGAAAATTTGATAGCACTCAAGACCATATGGCCTTACCTCTAAAAACCCAGCCCAGTTAACATTCACCTTTAATCATTCACTTTCTTCAACCACATTTTGCCATCTGGCCCGGCCATTGAAACCAGTTACCTGCTGTTCACACAAACTTCTGCACACTGTGACAGCGGCGATGATACGTTTGCCATCAGCTCGATCATGCAAATTAAATGACCGCAACTCTTTCCGACTTTTTGATGTGACAGCTGAAAGGAGAGTGGAGGAAAGATGTGATTTAAAGTGCACTCTTTTAAATGTTTTACACTTCAAGTCCGATTCTCTGTGTGAGCTCTTTTGTCGTGTCAAGTGCACCTGGCTCACCTTAGAAAATATACAATAAAACCCTCTGGCACGGTCAAAATGCAGCAGGTAAATCCTAATTAAAGCCTCATGATCCTCCTTCTGTTTGTGTTGGGGAGTTGACTTACAGTAGTGACCTTGTGACACTGATGAGTATTTATTCTCCATTAAAGTGGCATGCCATTAATTAAACCGCGGTTTGATCAATTAACACAAAAGGCAGCGACTTGAGACCATGTGGAAACACAATTGATTTTATGACCTCCTCCCTCCTCCTTTAAGCTATATTCATGTCACTAATGTCATGCCACTTATCTGCTCTGCAGCACACGCGCTTGCATTCAAATTAAACATTCATGTCAGTGGTGTCCTACAAAAACCTTGTATTTTCCTCTTCATTACACATAATACACACACTCAAAACATGTAAGAGCGTGAGAAGGGAACTGGCGTCCATGGCGAAGGTAAATAACTTTACTGAATTCCCAAAAACTTTATTTCTTTATGGAAATACATGCATTCTGATGACAGGCATCTTAATACACACACACATAAACACACACAAACACACACTGACACACACACCGGCTGGTATTATCCTACTGTCGTCCTGAGCCTTGCGTTCGTCCACAGAGCGGCTCCATAACTGAATTCTCAGGACATCCACACTTTGAATAAATTGCCTCACACTCCATAAATTTTCCCAGATGCTAAGAGTCACTTTGAGAATAGGGTGGGGGTTGTGGTGGGGTGGTGTGAGGGGGAAAGTGTGGATGAGAATAAGAAGAAGATGGAGTTCAATGGATAGAGAACGCAAAAGGAAAAGACATAAAATCTACTGAAGACAGTCACCTTCCTAACCCCCAAACTGCTCCACTGAAAACAATCAACGTTCCCAAAGCAGGAAGTGTTATATGTCTTATTTTGAAATATTGTAGTCAAAATATTAAATTACATTACGGTTATTCAATATTTGACAATAATAACAGATTTAAACTAAAGCAGGTCTTTGAAGGGTGATATTTTTGGATATTTTGGATTTAGGCTGGACATATTGAGACATTAAAACTCTAAATAAAAAGCCCAGAGGATAAACGTACTTCAGGTTAAAGGCAGATCAGATGGAACCAGTGAACAAGGTCCACAATAAATATGTAATCAATCAAACTGCATCACATCTTTTATTCCAGAGCTGGAGTCAGTGGCTGAAATAAGACTGGCTGCATTTGTTTTAATCAAGCAATCACAGGTCACCTTTGGAGTATTTATTTCTGTTATTCCACATGTGTTACTGGTGTTCCTTACTGGTGACAGGTTTGCCAGCCATGGACAAATTTTAAGATACTGTGTTTGCTGGGGTGTCCACATATAATACTTGATATATGACACTTCCTGTGCAGGATTCCACTTCAGGAGATGCACACCTTTCACCTTCACAACCCCCCCATGATGCTGTGTATGTTAATATGAACATCACTACACTAATCATCATTCTTGAATCAGTTGAATCCTAATGAAGATTATTTCTTTGCTGTGGATGGATGTTCATGAGTGTATAAATTCAAGGAGCATGTAGTTTATTCATAGCTAACTTTGAATAATAGATTAATCCATTACAGGCTAAACTAAGCCCAGAAATCGTGGCATTATACCCTCCACTACATCGCCAAAGCCAATTGAATAATAATTCATTGTGCAGTAAAAAGGACTCTTTGTTCTGGGCTGCTCTAGGTACATTTCACGCTATGAGAACATGGTAATGCTGTCTACCAAAAAAGCAACTTACATGTCACAAAACTGGAGTGAGCTTCTGTGTGTGAAGAAAATGTTAATATGATCTGTAGAAAAAAAGCTGGTGTCCACAAACCACATTCATAAACCCTGATAAGGTTTTAAAAATTTGATTAAAAAAGGCTGTTTTCAACATTCCTGAAGAGTCTGTTTCAGAGGTTTATCATTACACTGACAGGTAACTTAGAGATGAGTTGTGCTGGAACAGTATACACATTGTGTGCCACCTATATCATTAAATTTGTGGCATCTGCATCAGTATTTACACATGTCACCAGAAACGCATCTGTCTCACATCTCACATTACAGAACTGCATGAGCCTAAACACAGATATCCAGGAGGCGGCAGAGGATCCACTGATTTAAGGCCAGCTCACGATTCAGTACAAACCACTGTGAGAACTTCACAAACTCACAAAGGAAGACAGGTATTCCAATATTTATGCGATTGCACATTACAGCACGGCATCATCAGACTGTCACACCAGTTTGAGCCAACGTGTGACTGCTGTCTGGAGCTCTGGAGGCCGCCTGTCACATGGAGAAGCAGGTAGAGTGAACACAGTGTCCTGACCCACCCACTGAAGCCAGCCTTAAAGGAAAAACAGCGTGAAAAGCATCAGATACACAATACCATAGATACTGTATGCCCACACCTGTCACAGCTAAGGTTTGACCAGTGAATGGGTTTGGTGATCATTGAAGCCAATATTCGCTTTTTATCAAAAACTGGACATCAGCTAATCAGGGTCATCCACCTCTGATGTCATCTGGTATCGACCTTCAAAATCTCATATCAGTCATATGCCTCCTCTCATCATATGCTTAATCCTCTAGTGTTGCATGTCTTTGGTTATAGCTGGTACAAGGGCAATGGGAGTGCTTTAATGGGGTCCTCCCTACCTCCTCCATTTCATTTCCCCCGTCTATGAGAGAGGCATGAAAGGAGGACAGGCCGGATCATTTTGGAGAGCTATTCCCTTTCTGGTAATGAGACAGAGCAAGATCCAAGGTTAAGTAAAAAAAATGAGAAAATTCTGTTTCCCATTCGCTCATTCACCTTTTCTTCAGAGTTCATTTGTAAGAAAATTATTGAGACTGAATTGGTATGCACACTGGGAAGCCTGTGAGTAATCAAGGTAAAATCAATAAAAGCTTAATGTTCCCAGAAGAAACTCCAATGTCAACATGTTTGTCCATTTAACCCCCCCATCCACCCCTACCCCCGTTTTTTAAAGGAATGGCTTTACAGAATGACTTTACTGAATCTATTAATCAGTGAACTGAGGGGACTGAAAGATATGAGATACTTCCTCTATCTGCAAAATGTTGATGAAGACAGCTTTGACATAAAAGGTTGTTACCCAAACATTGCAAGTTAACCGGCATGATGAATCTTAGCTTGAAAGTGATTGAGAACCACTTGCCCCTATGTCTTTAAATAACACTGAGTTGCCCTTGAGCAAGGCTCTCAACCCCTAGCTGCTACAGTTGTGCTGCTCCATGGTTCTTTTTAAAAACTTTAATTCAACCTGGGTATGTCTAGACTTTAAAGGCCAGACTTTCCTCTGCTTGATCCACATGCCCCTGTGGTCAGCCCAAGTGCGCTTCTTGTCAGTTGAAAATCCCAAAGGCCCTTCAAGACAGCCTAAACTACCTTCTAGTCAGTCCAGTGACTCTTGTGGCAGGCTCAAGTGCCCTTCTACTCAATCCAAAAGCTCCTAACTCCAGTTTAAGTGCCCCTCTGGTAGGTCGAAGTGCCAGACTTGGTCCAAATGCCTCTGGTTGACTCAAGCGCCTTTCCAATCAGTCCAAGTGCCCCTTTGATCATCCTAAGTGCTTTCTTGTCGATTTAAATGCACAAGCGCTTTGCAAGTTGGTCTAAATAAATGACCTTCTGGTCAACCCAAGAGCTCCTCTACTCAATCCAACAGGCCTGTGTCTTTCTGGTCTGTCCAAGTGCCCAATTTCTAGTTGATCCAAATGCCCCTTTAGTCAACCCTACTGCCCTTTTAGTTTGTCTAAGCATCCTTTTAGTTGTTTCAGATTGGTGGTTTGCCCAACAGCTGTCTAGTCAATTCAAATGCCCCTCTGGCCATCCCAAATGCCATTTTGTCAGTCCAAATGCCCAAGTGCCCTTTGAGTCAGTCTTAATGTGCTTATAGTCAACCCAAATGCCCGTCAATCCAGATGCCTCTGTGGTCAGCAAAGTGCCCTAATACTCAATCCAAATGACCTGCGGTCGGTCAAAGTGTCCTTCTGGTCGTCCAAGTGCTTAATTTCTAGATGGTCCAAGTTGTGCCAGATTGGGAGGTGGCCCAATCACCCTTTTGATCAGTTGAAATGCCCCTCTGGTCAGCTCAAGAGCTTTGCTTTCCCCACTTCTGCTCCAATAGACTCTGTGCACACCACTGTCAAAGTGACACTGGGCAGATCGCAGGTGTGTAATTGTATGAGTTTGAGACAGGGTGTTTGTTGAAGAAGAGCGTTCATGCTCAGCAAACCTTCCCTGGATAAATAAGGCGTAAAGAAAATCAACAACAGCCGCTTCAATGGATATCAGTCAGCTGTTTTATATCAACATCATAAACTACTTGCAACATCTCCAAACCATCTTCAAGGCCAGGAAATGTAGTTACAGTACCAGTGTCATAAAGCATATCCTCAGCTCCCTCTGCCTCCAGACAACGTCATCCATCAGTTTGGCTTGATCCATGAATTGTTTTCTGCTCTGTAGTTAATGAGCCTGCAGTCGGACAACAAGGAATCGACTTATCCTCATACTCTCCTATGGATTTCACCATCACGGACATTACAGATGGTTGACTCCTGATCATTTTTGTCATCGATTTTCTTCACAAGGCCAAATGTGGCACAGCAACAACGCAGGAGAAATGACCACATAAATCCGCTGTGATACATGCAGGAGGTTCTGCTCTGCAAAATGTACTCAGCCTGCAGCACAGACAAAGACGAGCGATCAGGAGAGCGAGGGTCATCCTGACGGTTGTGGGTGGAGTTGAAAAGAAAAGAGGACTTCACTTAAAACTTAATTTAAAGTTTGGAGTTTACTATTTTAACACCTAGATTGTCTTTCAGTGCTTTTGTCATGATATTTACATTTTTTTCTTGCATCTTTGTTGCTCTTCAAAGTTTTCAGAATGAGTCAATGCCGACCATTATAAGCCATGACTATAACTCAGCACACTGCTCTTGCAAGCACCATCATTTCAGGATTTTGTCCTCGAATCAACAGGAAAATAGAAACACCTGTATGATTAACGTTTTTGTTGAGCTTTCCTCTTTAGCTGTTTGTGTTTTAGTTTAGTTTCATTTCTGTGGTACTTTTTGGGTCTTTGTGCACAAATAGTCATAGGACCTAAGGAATGCCAATCAAAGTCATATTCCTGTTTGCATTTCCACTGCATCTGAATAACTGTGAAGATCAGGCAAATCAGAATGATGACAGATTAAAAAATGCTAAGATTTAGTATTCGCACATGATAAGTCAGTAACAAAGCAGACAGTTTTGTTCTTTGAGTACTGTTGGACTGCTGTGTGATGTTTAAATGGTAATTTTCTGTTTGTATTTATAAAGTTTATCTATATTTCTACATTTAGTGCACCAAACTGTTGTAGATAAATTTTGTTTCTCCTTTTAGCTTGCTGTTTTTTTAATTAGTCAGGAATTCAACTACATAACTAGCCTATATAATAATAAGTGTATCATTTAACCACATTTTAACAGCAAAAGAAATTCCCATCATGCTTGCGTGCAGATGTAGATCTCCCTCGCACAAGGACAACTCTGAGGAAAAAGCAGATCTACTCCTTCAAGGACGAACATTAATCTCCTCCTCTCACACATGGAAGGGACTATTAAAGCATTTATTAAACTGTATAGCACATTTCATCACGAGTAAAGTGCCTTACATTAAAATGTGTACGACAACAACAGCAAAAAGAGAAACGCACACGAGAGACCCCCACGCACCAAAACAGTGATGAAGACAGAAACAGTTTGTGTGGGAGGGAGCGGTAAGGAGTCGTGGGTTTACAGCCACTATTCTCTGAAGTGGAAATTTCCCTGGAGGAAATCAGCGAGAAAGTAGAAACCATTTATGTGTTCAGTCCTCCCTATTGCAAAGAAATTATCCTGTACAAACCCCCACATCTCTGGGAGCCGAGCTACCTTGACCTTCACCACGCTCCACCTGTTGTAAAGCCTCTCAATTTGCGGCCCATTTTGTGCTGGATATAAAAGTGGAGCGAGTCCGAGCATCAGAGAATAACATGCACTGACATATCCATGAATTCCAATGAAAAACAAACAGACATAAGCAAAAGACCAGCATCCAGGTTACTTTACTGGTGAACTTTAGAACAGCACATTTATGGGTTTAATGTTTAAAGGAAAAAATAAGTCTGATTCTCCAACCGGCATTATTTTCACAATGAAGTCAGCCAATGCGGCCGATGTGCACAATGTCATTTCACAAGCAACTGCAAATTTGTTTCTCACCCACTGGCAGAAGGTTTTTCCCATGATGGTCAAAACTAAAGACGTCTCAAAGTAGAATATCACACACAAAACAGCTATTCAGACATGTATGCGATGGGTAAACATTATATTAAGGCCAAGCATGGTAAGTAAGTTGCTTTCTCTGTTTTATTTCTCTGGTGATGGGCTCCCTCTATATGATTGAATTCATAAGTGATTATTGAGTTGGGCATTAAAACTGTCTGGACCCTTTGGATGAAAGGAGTATATCATATATTACTGTCACAGTAGTGTGTCACGGGGACGAGTGCATTTGGGTTCTTTGCTTGTTGCCTTGCAGACAGTCCAGGCATACAGTAAGAGTTCAGTGATTTATTGACAAAATGGAGGTTACGAAGCTTACTGAATCACAAGACAGACAAGGGTCAAAACCAGGAGGGCAGTCCGAACAGGCAAACTTATCCAAAGGGGTTAGGCAGAGAATAATCAGTCCGACCGTGGATCAGGCAGAAAGCCAGGCAGGCAGGCAGTTACAGGTTTCAGGGTAAAGGGTTCAGGTTCAGCGGCTGGAAAGCAAGGCGTGGACAACATCGACAATCTGGAAACTGACGGGGGAAAAGGGGTCGGTGTGTGTACTGCAAGGCTGATGAGGGAAAGTGGAAACAGGTGAGCAGGTGAGGGGAAAGTCAGGTGATGAGAATGGCGGGAGAGGGGTTACTGTGGGGCAGGAGGGGGTGCCTGGATGACTGGGACAGGTGGAAAAGTCTGAGGGCATCTGGTTCACAGGTAGAGAATGGCAATGAGGGGGCCTGGGGAAGTGGAAATGTTGCTGGAGGGGAGGCAGAATGTGACATAGTGCCTCCCCTACACACCTGGGGATGATTGCATATTCTTTACAGAAGGAGAGCACCGCAAGAGCGGTATCCTCCACTCTTGTGGTGCTCTGATGATGTTGCTTGTTGGCCAAAATGCATGAGCATATGAAATAAAATGGTAAACTGAGACCATAGTATTGAGATTTTCTTTGTGTTTTTGAGTGCAGCTATCCCAGTTCACAAGATGTACTGTTCTATACATGTAAAAACACCAGCACACTAATATTAGTATAATATATAATATAGTTTCTCTTTTTAAGTGTAGGAACTTAGAACACTTTTCACCACCATTAACCCTCAGAATATGAGGTTTTGTTTTTGCCCTTGTCCTTTGCCCTGTTAGGAGAAATATCCTAAATATCACCTTGTTGACTTGCCTTGAGCATCAAGTCATGCTCCAGTAAGAAAAAAAGAA
>NTHP01000426.1:333120-343882 GCA_003416845.1 Oplegnathus fasciatus | reverse complement strand
GGTAAAGACACTGCACTGCAATTTTCCAGGTACTGCCAGGGAAAAAATATTGAAATTTCAAATAATCTGTTGCAAAACTCCTCCATCAGTCTGCCCATCTACTCTGCTTGAGTAATGGGTTTGGTTAACACAGAGCCACGGTGATGATCTGATTGAATGAGACACTGCAGTCCGCGTTCCTGTGTTCCTCTCTCAGTAGTCATCAGACAGAAAAGGCAAACAGACAGCTCAGTGAGCAAAACAGTGAGAGCTCAAACAACAAGAAGGCGGCGACTGAGAGACCAAACAACACCCAGAATCAAAGAGAAAGAGTAGAGAGTCTTTATATCGGGAAACGGGAGAAATGGCACTTAATCTCCATCTTGTGAGGCTGACACTTTAATAGATCTCTTATAGGAAACGGCCGCATGAGGGGACGTATGTGTGTGAATGTGTGTGTGCTCTCAACAACAACAGCTGAGCTGAGTGTGTACTCACACTTCGCCCTTTGCTGTACCTTCAGTCCCACAGGTCTCTCATTCTGCACAAATGCATTCCCTCTCTGTGCGCCCTCTTGACTCCTTCCCACTAACTCGGTTTTTATCTATTATTTATTATTTTATTTTTTTTGCAGAGTCTGTGGAAACATTTCAAAGTCACTGGCGACAAGGTTGAAAGTTTCTTCACATCACACCCCAGCCCCTGAGAACACTGACTTACTAGACACTAAAGACAACTCCACTTTTATAAAATACAATTCAAATACAACAAGCACACTACCTACTATCAAAAATATTTTACAGAGGTATCTACAGTTATCAAAGAAACCAGATGAGGAGCTGTCATATTACACTACCTCAGCCATATCAATACAGTGGCATGAATATTCAGAAATATTCAGGAGGAAATAGATAGCCTGCTTTATTCTACTAGGATTTGTATGATGATTTAAAAGAGGTAATTTTCCATGAAATGGCTCAACAAACATCTGAAATACTCTGGGGCGTAGAAAACCTAAAATTGGAGTTGTTTAATTTTCTCAAAAGTGTGGACAAACAGGCAAGATGTACTATTTAATAAGCGTGTAAGGTCATTATTATATAGTACATGTGGTGTAAATAATTTATGAATCTGTTGCTGACATGAATGCCTACAAGTGATTGTGAAGATTATGTTAATTGGTTTACTTTTGGACTCTTTGTAGTATCATTTGAAATGTATATGCAGCATGCTGGATCTGGTTCATATCAATTTGTGTTGTCATGTAAGCCCATGTGGGCTGGGCATAGTTGTATGACATAGTGACGACATAGTTGATTCATTCATATGTATAGAGATTGTTAGAATAGTCTTCTACACTTAAGTATGTCAAACGTATAGTTGAAAAGATTTTAAGAAGCAACTGGAGAGGTTAAAGGTGCCCTGTGGAGTTTTTGACCACGAGTGGTGCTAGCAATGTTTTGATGAGTGGGTCCACGTTTTCTGCTTATCAACAAGTATTTTATGAAGGAGAAAATGCATTCAACATATTTTTTATACCTTAATGAAACACACAGTGCGTTTTGGTGAATGTAAACATAACTGTGTTTGTTTGCAAGGAAACACCACAGGGAACCTTTAACTTATCATGCTGCTCTGTTGGAACCTCCATTTATCTTTAGGTGTCATTAAATTAAAGAGAGTTGTCTCTAAAGTGATCAAGTGACGGGAAATTAAACATCAAGGAGACGAATGAACAGTGAGATGAAACAAAAAACACATTAAGAAATGCAATAGCAAAAAGTACAACTTTTCAAAATTAATTTTCTGAATTGATTTTAAAATCATTAATTAACCTTTAAAGGTATAATGAGAAGGAATTTCCTTAAAAAAAAACAATATATAGACTCATACAAAATTAATCCCTCTCAATCATCACTCATGACCCAATCGAAGTGTGTAGTGGTCTCTGTATCAAGACCCTGCCCTCTGACCTGGATTTTCTTATTTTGCTGTGTTCGGGACGTTTCTGGGCGTCAACCTTTGGGCAGTGGTGTGAAGCCTCCAGCCAATAACAGCGCACAGGGTTTGAGGTGCGGGACTCCATAAACACGTAGCGACCAGGTGCCAGATCGTAAGCACGTGGGACCACCAGAAGCTTTGAGTCGAGGAGGGGGGGCCAACTTTGAAGGTTGTGTTTGCAAAGAGCAACCGACAAATCCTACTCGTTATACCTTTAAAGACAGAATAAGGAAAGATAACCAGTGATGATGTTTTGATTTGTTTTTTTGTCTTTTTGTACTATGAGTTAATTAATTTAATGCATGATTTAAATGCTAATTTAATAAATCAATTCATAATGTATCAGTTTGTGAATTTACTATAGTTAAACACTGTAAAAGTCTACTGACTAAATGATTCCAGTGGCACACTCCAGACCGTACAGGTACAGACAGGTGGCCTTCTGTGTGCTGATAAATGTTTCGCCACATTAAATCTGGCCGTTTACTCTAATGACTCGACTTCTCGTTCCTCTGCGTTCCCTCTTTGACTCTTTGATGAAGCCGTGGATTCTTCTGTTCGCTTGCAGACACTTTATTTGCTATTCATCAGCGTCCAAGATTCAGGAAACTTTTCTGAATGGCCGCCAACATCGCACCATCTGTCTCCACCTGTCCAACGCTGGAGGTGCTGCATGAGAAATTGATATCTGGTGCTCCAGCTCCACCTGCAAGAAAAGGAGAGAAGGGAAAAAGGTGCAGACTAATAACTGCAAATTATAACAGGGCAATACTGCAAACATGCATTCCACTGAGCTAATCAGTCATAAATATGTCACCTTGATCTTTCCTGGTGTCAAATCCTTCGAGTCATTCAGTGTAATTTCAAATTTGCCAAAATTCTGACATGTGGAAGAATAAACAAACATATTCTTCCAGGAAAATAAAGAATGTTCCTTGATATGTATTTGAGAACAGCTGTCGTAAGCCACAGAAGTTTGTACCCTGCTGAGCATCTGCCTTTGCAAATTGATTACCCAGGGGGGAGGCCAGACTCTGCCCCCCGCCAAACACTAACCACAGCTGCTGCTTTGATTAAAAAGTTCAATGCAAGTCCGCTGTTTTACCCCTGCAAAGGTCCAACTCTGAACTAGGACCAACGTTATCTATGGAGGACAGAGACGGAGGTCACGATGAGCAGACACATTACGTTTGTTGAGCAGATTATTGACGTTATTTGGGCTTCACGACTGATCACACAAAGTGGGACTGAGTCTGTTAAAGCCTGAGCCAGTTGGTGTTGAGAGTAAGGAGGAAAATCATACAGAGTGTGGTTCACATTAAGATTGCCTTAAACAGGTCTGGGTTTCATGACTGGAATCAGGACTGTTGATCTGTTCACATCACAAGCGTGAGCGGAAGAAATAATTCCAAAAAACGGGACAAAAACAGCAAACAAACAGGAAAAAGGTTGTTTTAGTGTTACAAAGTTCATTTCCGGTAATTCTTTCTGCAGAGTTTACAGTCCTTGTTGCCCTCGTCTCTCCATTCATTCATCGCCTCTCCATTTCATCAGCATCTCCGTGCAGCCTGGAACGTGTCAAGAGTATTTTCTTAATTGAATTGATTAATAATTTATTAGTTTGTGCAGGCAGTGAGGCTGGCCTGCAGCTGGAGGACCACAATGCTTAACCTGCAATAGCAGTAAAAAGTAATTCGATAACACAAATAAAGTAATCTGAGAGCACAAATTATTAATTAATTTGTTTTGTTGCATTTTTTCCTGTGATGCCTCAATTTCTGCTCATGTTGCAGCATGGATGAGCCAACAAACTGTTTTTTAGTTTAGTTTTCAGTTTAGACTACTGTGGTATTTACATAGATGTTCATGATGTGCTTCTATCTGACTGTCAGAAACAAAAATAAGTGTGTGTATGTTGGTAGAAGTAAGTGGCTCTGTGGGTGGTGTCTTATCTGTCTGAGTTTGGTCTGTTTCAAGCTCACACAGACCTGTTCAGTACTAACAGGTTATTTTGGTGCAGTACGATGCGGATGATTCCTGCCAGATATGACTTAATACTGAGAGTGCACATTATTTACTCAACGATTCATTGACCACAAACCAAACCTTTTCTTTTTCAGTGACCGCTGAAGTTGGCTGCACTCAATAAAGAAGAAAGAAGTTAAACACCTCAGAGGTGGAAATTGGTCTGTGGTTTATCCTGCTTCACAAAATTACATCCTCAGTGAGAGGAGCCTCAGTATGTGTTCCTTCTTCCAATAGCTAATTAACTCAGCCACTTTTAACGGAAACAAGAATTGACCTTTGAGTCCCTCCTGACATTTCTGGAACCAAACATCGATCTCGGTTATCACAGCGACGCTACGGTTTCCTTCTCCCTCATGAGCAGAGCCATGTTTCATTTTTACAAGTTTTCTCTGGTCCATCTAAGTTGGGTTTGGTGTGATCTTAGAGGAAATCTTAGTCTTGAATCTAACCTAACTTTTATATAGAACTAATTTCCATTTTCTTTTCACTATTTCTGGTAAGTGGTAATGGACTGCACTTATATAGTGCCTTTCTAGTCTCTCTTCTACACCACTCAAGGCACTTTACACTACCTGCCATTCACCCCATTCACACACACATTCCCTGCTCATCAGGATCTAATCTGATGCTCATTCACACACACACACCTTTGGGAGCAATTTGGGGTTCAGTGGCTTGCCCAAGCCCACTTCAACATGTGGACTGAAGAACCGGAGATCAAACCACCAACATCCTGATTAGTGGACGACCCACTCTACCTCCTGAGCCACAGCCGCCCGATTTAACCCAAACGGTGTCGGTGAACATAATCCAGGCAGTGTTGTTTTTTACATTTATTTTTCTGATTTTTTTAAGGAGGCGGGGATGGCAGCAGTCAGAGGAAACAACACGACAAATTATAAACTGATTTTGACTTCCTCAAGCCATTAACATCGGGGTGAGTCAACACTGTTAACCTTTCTGTTTGGCCTTGTGTTGATTGAAATGAGACCATAAATTCAGTCTGGTTGTACATTTCTGAAGGCCTGCAGCGCATTAATCAGTTAACACTTTTTCAAGCACTAGATGCTCTAGTCTAATTATGATGATGAATAAATATTGACATAACCCTGAATTACATTATCAATGCACTGCAGTGGAGATTTATCATTGTCCCGTGCAGGCACTTGAATAGAACTTTGATAGTTATTTATATTAGATATGAAAAGCAATTAAATGACTATATTTTGTATGTGTGTGAACATCAGAGTGGTGCAGTCAGAGGTGGAGGAGATTAAAGAGGACAGTCACAATTGTTTTATTTCATCAGAGAAAACAGATGGACATGGAAGGACTCATGATTTCAAATACAAGACAGGGTTCATTATTTTCTGGCCTTACAAAAACTTCATTTTACACGGGACCAGTGGCAATCTCACTTTATTGTGAAGGTTCGACCACACGCTCGTGGAGAGTGAGAAATCCATCCAGCAGGAAAGGCCACGGGAGATGGCCGGAGCTTCAGAAACAACAAGAAAGTTGGAACTTAATTTTTTTGTCAAGCTACCAAAAAGTAGCCTATGGATACCTCTCTGCCAGCTCCGCCTCCCTAATTTGCATATCGAGGCCTGTGGGCAGATGAGCAGAATTGAGAAAAACAATAAAGTTTTTTAATATCAGGTGTAAATGCAAAGATGTCATTCATTATCCAGATAAGGTTTTTTTTTTAAAATCCAGATAAGGCATCCAGATACACAGTGCATGTTAATACCACGTGCAAATAGGATCATGGTGGTATCGGTGTAAATTAGCCAGAAAGGTTCAGTGTTAAAGGCACAGAGGGGTCATATTGTGATTTATAAGAACAGGCAGAAAACAAGCTTGCAATTTTGTATGTATTAATAGTAAATATTTCATGCACGTAATGTTCAAGAATGCTCAGATACAGACAGTTCGCTGCACGAATGACAAACGGAAGAAATATGTCGAATTAGAATTTATCATATTTTGGTGAAAATATGACCGTTACATGCTTATGGATGGGCAGCAGGGAAGTAGATGATGTTAATCACAGGTGACTGCACCCGCTGCCAAATTACAAGAGTTTCAGAGCCACCTTTCACACCTACAAGATTTGATATTCAAAACAGAGAGGATTCTTTTAAAAGAGAAAGACTGTGTCATTGTTACTGCTGTCATTCAAACTGAGGGCTGAAAGCGCAAATGATTTCATAAACTGTCCCCATGTTAAATAAAAGTCGCACACGTGAAACTGGTCATTTGTGCAGCATGTCATGAATCATGTCATGCAATTGTATTGCTGTCATAACGTACACTGTCTCAGAAATAGCCTGCCTGTCCCGTAACTAACAACGATGCCAGCATGACATGAATTATTACGTTCAGTGAGATGAGGCAGGTTGGTTTGGATGGTCGTGTAGGTGATGTCGTGTTTCACTCCTCAGAAAACATGGACAGACAAATAACACATTATCGATCCAGTGTAATTCCTGGAATGAACCTGGAGTTGAAAGATTTGGAGCAAAGCTGCTGAAGCCAGAGGAGGAGGAGGACGAGGAGGATGGCAAATAGAAGGGATGAAGAAATAACATCTTTGGATGAGTAAAAAAAAAAAAAGCTAATGGCCAATAAAAGTGTGGCTTTCACTCCTCTTGTGGAAGGGCCGTTTGCTGCCGCTTTATGTGACGCAATAAACAGGACAACTGAGAGGGGGTAAGAAGGAATGGTCATTTTATCAGCTGGAAATGAGTCTGTCTCTTTCAGCCCCAAAGACTCATATTAGTTTTATTCTTGTCATGGTGCACTTCCCAGAAGCATCTTGCCACATTTGCCAGCATGCTCGTTTAGCCCTTCTCCTCAGATTTACACACTCAGTCTGCTGCCTCACTGCTGGAGGACTCACTTCCTGTTTATTTCATGACTTACGTACAGATGAAACAGTCACAGAGGCGTTACTGGATGCCGACAGACTAAATTTTTTCTGCTTCAATTTGTAATAAGAATATAAAATGGGCTTCAAACCATTTACTGTCTTTGCAAAAGTAAACAGTGATGAAAATGGGGTTTAAAACTTCTCTCAGCAAGTTGCGATTTGCAAGATGAGATCATTTCTTCTCACTCATTTTAACTTACTTTTCACAAATACATATGGCATACTTGCGACCGATACATGAGCACAGAAGGGACATGCTGGACTTGCAAATTCATCTCAAATTTGCAAGCAACAATCATTTCATGAGATGCTGCAACCCTCTGCAATGCGCTTGTAAGGGATGCTCACAAATCGCTTTTGTGAAATGGGCCAAAATCTGCATTCTTTTCCAGGGAAAAATGGATTCTTATCCACGCGGGCAGCACGGTTCTAGAGACAGCAAAGTCACTCAGTCAATTGATCCTCCATATAGACATTCTGTGACCTGCTGGTGACGCTAAATGAAAAGTGAAGTGGACCTTGAATATCTGAACCAAATTTCAAGGCAATCCATCCAATACTTGTTGAGATATCTCTGGACCAAAGTGGGACTGACCGACGGACCGAAATTGGCATCCCAAGAGCTTCACCACTGTGATAGCTGAAAAACACGTCACACATCGCTGCACAATCTCATACAGCATACGTTTGTGTCCTCCTTGTCCAACCTTGACACTGAACCTCGGCAACTACTTCAACAGTCATCTCCATCATGTTTTGACCCTTCAAGGCTACAGATCTGGAAGAAGAACGATTCTCAGCGTACATGCATGAAGGAAGGATTTGTGGCAGCCGAGGCTTGACGACGCGACTAATGAGATTTCATCGTCATAGATGGTCATCAATCCTCAGATTTAATCTAAGGGGCTGACAGTGCCAAGAAAAAAACACCAACAATGATAACTGCTTCAGCTACAACATTCAGAAATGTATCAACTTGTTCACATGGATCACATGGGCCACATTTGCATTCATCCAAGGCTGTTTTCTACTTAACCAAAGCTGCAGACCCTCAAATCACTTCCAGCACCGTGCTAAACAACAGTCAGCTGGCACACAGTGAGTGGACAAATTCCCAATCTACAGCGAAGTCACAGGGTTAACAAACAGATCCTTCATTATAGCCAAAACAATCATCTTCGCCCACACAATTAGTGCCGGAGCTCCCAGTGGAGCCCCGACAGCACGGAGCCGCCGTCTGTCTGCTCCCCGCTCAGTCCAAGATGAGAAGCGTCCATTCACAGCGGCGTCTTCCCTCTGCTTTCTGCTGTGGCGCTGCTGAGGGCCCCGGGGCCACAAGAGGGTCCCCAAGCACATAAAAAAAACAATTGATTTAGTTTTTCAAAAACTGTGTCTTCTCAAAACATTATATTCCTTTTTTTTGTAAGTAATATTATCATGTTTTTTGTGCTGGTTGCACATGTTTTCTGTAGGAGCAAAACTGGTCAGAGCACACAAGGTTGTAAAAGTGTTTTACACATTGGAAACTGTTATTTCTGTTGTTGCCACAGAAAATGTTTCAGTGGTTTTCTAGTTTACTGTAATAAAAATAGTAATAATAACAAAATTAATTATTTACATTTCCCTCTTAGAGTCATATTTCACCCCAGATCAAAGTTTCAAACACACACCCCCTGCAGGCTTCAAAGGTGGCTATTAAAAAAATGTCATTTCATCCTTTGTCGATGCTTCAGGTGACTAAAACGTGAGTCTTAAAACGTGAGACTTGACATGCGGGCTGTTATAGGAGCTTAGTGTTTGGCGGTTACACCGCAGGTGAGCTGGTCTGTAGTGTAGCTGGGTAGATAAAACACGATAAACTGCCCTCCATGGTGGCACAATGTGCAAGAAAATGTGATAAAGTGCCATCTAGGGTGCCCTTCCAGTGGAGAAAACGTGATTCAGTGCCATATCCTGTAGGCTGCCCTACATGTTAGAAAATGAGTTGGCCTCTATGTGCCTCTAAATGGTTTAACTGTTAATAGTTCCCTGTGTGTTTTTGTTACAGAGGTGCAGTAGTTGTACTTTAAATCTGAGTAAAATAATAAAACTTTTAATGTTAACCAGGGTTTGGAACAGTTTCACCATAAATGCATCACAACTTCCTGTGTGCTGGTGCCCCACCGCAAGCAGCTGGTGCCCTTTTTTATTCTTTTTACCCCTGCCCCTCAGACAGCCTGAATCCACCACTGGTTTCAGTAACAGCACTAACATAAACTTTTGCTTTGTTGTCCATTCAGTAGTTAAAGCGGTAGGTGGTGGGGATCTGGAGGCAGAAGGGGTCGACTGGGGGATGACGGGGAGTTCAGAAGCTGAACAGTCTGTTGAAAGAATGATCAGGAATGCCTTTCTTGATCTCCTCAGCCCTGCCAATGCTAACTAACGCTTAAAACAGCAGGGTCATTTCCGCAGCATGTGCTTAACAGAGACGGTGTATGACAGCTGAAGGGGCCTTGATTCATTGTCATGTTCAATTTGCACAACTGGTCTGAGCCAAGTGGCTTGTTGGGAGAAGATGCCTGCTTGACAGGCTGGGCTAGTCCTCTGAGGCTGAGCCAAGGCAGCGTGGTCAGGGTTCCCTCCACGTGTGAACGCGCCAAGGCCTGAGAGGGAATAGATGAGGAACACCGACAAGACGAGCAGTAATGTGCTCATCCATAACGTGCTGGGCAAGTATCCCATAATTACTGCACGCATTGGGGTCCAAACATACATTAGCATTGATCATTACAGCACAAAGCTACCTGGTTGAACCAACTGATGACACCAATCATAGCCTTAATGAATCCCACTTAGCACCAGTGGCTAGTTATCCCGGAGTGATTACTTTCCCAGTAAATTAGAGGCAAACATCTGTCACAAGTGCTACAAACGCTTTGTATACCCGTAGATCAGCATTAAATTACATTCTTGTTGTGGTCGACTGTAGCCGGCTGAAAGGGACCTTGGTTTTGCTTTGCAGGTAATTCTGTTTCATGGTAAATACAAACTGTTAAGCTTTTCTCCACTCTGCTGGGTTTGTGCCCTTTAGGTAAAAGTAAATGAAAAAATGGTTTTGCATTTGGTCACTTAGTGGAGCGATGAGCCGTTACGCGCAGCCTTAACGACTTTCCTTCTCCGGCTATTAGCGGAACAAGTCGGTGGATTTACAGCTTGTGGTGTGTGAGTGTCAGAGTGTCGGTAAAATGATCCGGATTATCATTCTCCTCAGAGGCAGGACGGGGTTAGAAACAAAAGGGTGTAGATGTGGAAGGGTTCAGTTTAGACAAATGAAAACAGTAAAGGGTATACTGTGGTAATGATCAGTTCTATGTAAATTCTGTACATCATCAAACAAAGCAGATAACTGACTTTATTTCAAACATGACTGACACTAATTATCTATCAACGGCCAACAAATTACTGTTAGTAAGCTGTGCAACCACAAAACAATGCAGCATCAGCTCAACATTATAAATAGTACCGTCTCACATCCTCTGCTGCAAAAACATGTCATCATCATTCATGGTCATGATGTCTTAACGTTCGCTCAGATAGACCACAAAGAAAATGATTTGTTTCATTTGTGTGGATTTGACCATCGGAGCGTTATGTGTTTATTCGCCAGAAAACAGCCAAAGCACCAACTGTACGGACGACAGGTGTAGCTAGATAGCAACGCACGCCAACACTGTGTGTGTGTGTGTTAGTTTGACAACTCAGACTCTGACTGATCAAAACTTACCAGGCACTTTCTGATATTTTCCTCCATTTTAATCCACCTTTTCTGTCTCTGTACGATCA
>NTHP01000426.1:314179-327081 GCA_003416845.1 Oplegnathus fasciatus | reverse complement strand
ATATAATTGAAAATCAGATGTTTAATCATTTGACAATAGAAATAGCAAAATGGCTGCAGGTTACGACTATCCTCAGGAGGAATGGCGGCTGCATAAAGAGGACTGTGACCTTGAGCGTTGCCTCCTTCTCTTCCCATAATTCTTACTGTCTTATGCTCTCACGTCATACAGTAGAATGGAGTTTCTCTGAGGGTTAAAGCTGGCGAGTGAAGTGCTAACCCTCAGAAACCCTGGTATTTAAGACAACAAACAAGAGTCCTGTTGCTCACGTGCGCTGCTGCACACAATACAGGAAGCAGCAGTGGAGGACGGAGACAGGAGGGCCAGATGGCTTCAGACGACAGAGGAGGGGGGTACAGTATGTCATCAATTCATTTGAACTGCAGCCTGAATCCCAAATGATGCTCCTGTAAAATTTCAAAGACGCAGCAACAGACTGAACATCGGGCCTGTGAGAAAATCCAGGCAGCGAGAGTTTAATTGGGAGCGCAGACATGCAAATCCACTGCGGCATCAAAGACGGCTTCAATTACTACAAACTTGTCTATTCAGACTATCTGTTGTGTACTGCTGCAAGAGTTGCTCTAAATTTTGCGGGAAAAGTTCAGATCTGATCACTGTGAACAACATCACAGCAGCAGTCTGTAATAAATACACCTTTAAAAACGTAAAGCTTAATAAGATCTTTAACCTGATTCCTCTTTGTGATGACTACATTTTGAGGTAGCTGACAGACGTGCAGAATAAGTCTCGTCTAGACTCCTCTGTCTTTGTCGGCGCAGTGACTGACATTGTGAATCAATAGATACCCTGCCAGCAGAGGCAGAAAGGACCCGAGGCCATGGATTTGTAGAGGAGGAGGAGATGGTCACCAGGGGAATGCTGGAAAGTCAAAAACTTGTATGACTGATACAGTTCAGAACATCTTAATCTGCTCTGAGTAACAGCAAGGCAGTGGGATAAGCTGCATGATCTCAGGAATCTTCTCAGCTCAGTCAAGCATGCGGGCACGCTCATGCATAAACCCAGGCCTTAATACACCACTACACACACACACACACACACACACACGATACACACAAACAAAACATCTGAGTGGGACAGCACGAGGGAGGAGGAGACGTGAATGATGCTTGTGGGTAAACTGGGTCATTGCAGCAGTGAAACTGTAAAAACATGCAGTGGTATGAATCAGAATATGAATGAATCAAAGTATGAATGAAAATGAGGCACAGTGTTGTGAGAGTGTGTATGAACAATATGAAAATACACTGAACGAGACTAAAGCGACTGTAGCGTCTCCTAGAGGCTGCTATGGCCAGTACACCTGGCAGTATGTTAGTGTCGGACTCGTTTGTTACATCACAAGGGTCGAGCCTCTTCAGAGCATGAATGTGCTCAGAAAGTATTTTGTTCCAAAGATGGAAAATTATGGCAACTTCAACCAGCTCAGTTCACAATTATTGTCCCACAAGAGGAAGTTATTTTTGCAGCAAGGCAGCAAAAAAACACAAACATAAGATTTGAAACATAAATACAGTAAAAGCACACTAAGACAACTGAAGACAAGACAGTTCTGTATCTACACAATTCAGAATAAAACAAAGGGTTCATGATAAAAGCAACAAAAGCTTCAACACAAGGAATAAAGGTAAGAAAAATTAGCAAGTAAAGAGAATGTAGGTGATAAAAAATGTGTTTCTTATCTTTATGATTCTGAATCAATTCACAGATTTAAAAAATTGATTTTTGTGTGTCATTAATAAAGAGTGTTTGGGCACATTTTGGATTTGATAACTTAATAGTTATTATATATATTATTACTATATCTAATATAATTCGCTTTACAAGATGGTAATACCATATATAGTATAATATGTTGTTAATTCTCTGTACACTATCACCCAGAGAAAGCCGAGTACCAAACTCAAGCTCTAACGAATGAGCCAGCCAGCGCAGCATTTTACAAAACGTCAACCAACTCTGATCAGATTATTTCATTTTAAAAGACCTGCAGCTGCACTGCGTTGTGGGTGGAAAACGGGAAGCTGAGAACCTACCCGAAACCACAAATTTGTTTTTAAAAAAAAGACCCGATCTAAAAGAGGACAGTAAGAACTGGTCTTGAGTTTGACCCAGTCCAAATGGACCCAAACAGATAGAGAACACCAACACGAGCAGCAGCGTGATTTTATTCATATCATCATTCAAGCGTCTGTTGAAAAGAGCAGAAATACATTTTATCTTCACAGTCCACACACATTTTCTCCCGTGATCACGACAACACACAATGTGATCAGAGCTGATAGAGAGTACAGTTGGTGAACTGGACCCTATTCCTGTTCAATAGGAACTGAAAGGAACCCGATTAGACCTCCAGTGGTAAGCCCCCCCAGATCCTGACACATCTCGTCTCATAATAGCCACACTCATCAAATGCACTGGAGTTTGCTGTCTGAAACAAGCCGCTGCTCTTTTTCCCTGAAGGTTAGCGGAGGTGGTCTTTGTTTCAGGTGAGGTGGTCCACCTCCGTGAGAAACCCTGGTATTCATAAAAACGTGTCATTAGATGACATTATGTAGACTTTCCTCCAGAGACAGACGTGGTGCTACAGTACAGTGCATAATCCAGCACAGTCAGCTGGTGTAAATGACACTGTAGCCAAAGTCAGTATGGGACACTGAGGTCTGTCAGTGACCACCGGGGCCTCATGTCCAACCTGTCTGCTGTCCCACTGCAGCTGTTTCAGCATCATCACTCTGCAGGGCTTAAGCCGCTGTCACTTTCACCATTTTGCATTCCGGTGGTGAATCCTAATGAGGAGCGTGGAGGTGACTCCCGACCCCCCCACCCCCGTCGCGCCCCGCTGTCCAACCACATCAATCCAAACTTTGTCACTTAATCCTCAGTGGATGGGCTCGCGTCAGGCTCACGTCCCGACGGAAGCTCCTAGAAAAAGAGCGGTCGCTCAAAATGCAGCAGTACCTTTGACCTTAATCTTGCAGAGAAAGCCGCTGTTATACCGACACTGAGAAGACGGAGATTCCTGTTCTCTCACCAGGAAAATATCTAAACTCACTAGTGGAAATGTGAAGATGCGAAGATGCGAAGATGTGCTTGTTAGTCTAAAAACACTTCAGCTGTGGCCCTCTTCAATACTACATATGAACTCTAAGCAGCTTTTGAGTACAAAGTGCCTTCACACTTCAAAATTAATGACTTTTATTAAATAAACTCATTGATGTCAGTATGCAGACTAAACACACATTACTGGTTCATTAAGTAGCATTTTATTGTCGTAGCTGATCGAGGTGGAGGTCATTTTTGATACTGTTTGGCAGTTTAATCTATAATAATGCATCATAATGTATAAACGTATCACATGTTATATTTGTAAAATCTAAAGAACTGCAGTGGAGTGAAAAGAATGGAGCAATAAAAATAGAGTAGAAGTATAAAGCTGCAGATAATGAAAATACTTAAGTACAAGTACTCTGAAGTACAGTAGCTGAGTGAATGTAGTTGCATTCTAACAGGAATTTGAAGAGGTTGAATTAAAATCTAAATAAAATGTGGATGATAATGAAACAACTCCAGGAAGATCTCAGAAAACAAAACCATTTTGTACAATAATTTCTTGTATACTAACTTTAAAAGAAGAAAATGTGTATAAATATACTTTTACATAATATGCCTTTCACAAATCTACTGTAGAAAACAATGTAAATACACGGCTCAGCCCAATAAATACTGTGTGACCTTGGAACATCTAATGGCAATAATAACAAATGATTTGCATCTCAAACACAAACAGTCGAACAGAAAAGGCAACAACGACAGCAGTTCTGTCATTCAGCAATAAATGAAGTAGGTCCTGTTTATTGTGGATAATTTATCAATTATATTTCAGCTCCTGGACACAAAAAATAAAATACACTAACAAACAAAGTCATTGACGTCATACAGGCCTGCGTCTCCACCTCACCTGTAAATCTGCTGTAACTGGGACACGGCATTTGTATCTCACCGTGCTAAGTCGGGCGCTGACCAAAACATTCAGTGATTTGAAAGGATGAAAAAGACATTTGAATAAATGGAGGAAAGGGTGGGTGGGTGAAATATTTTAAAATTAACATTTCTGGCAGAATTGATTTTCTTTCAAGCCGATGATTTCAAAGCTCTTTTCACTTTTAGAATAACAACACACAATCGTCTCTGCAGCCTTATGCTCAGAATCGCTGATTTCTGTGATTTCATGCCGTCGGCACCCTGAGCGGGTCCCTGCTCTGCCATCCAGCGCCACACATGACTTCTGGCTCATACATAATGAGTGAAGAATATATTGTGAACGATGATTAGCAGTCGCCTCTGTTGGCCCCAGGAGGGCAGCTAAATATTAGACAATTAACTTTGTTAACCTTCCCACAGGTTTCCTCCAGGTGTGGCGCTGATTTCACCCCAGAGAACAGACCCAGACGTGGATGAGAATTTTAACAAGGCGATTCATGATGCACTTAATGACAGAAACGGGGAGCTGGACTCTCAGATATGCAGCACTTCATGTGTGTGCACATGTGCAGGAGAGGTTTGATGGTGTCATTTTATGGGTGATTAACAGAAATGACTTCTCTCTTGTTAACAGTAATTATTAACACCACTTCAGCATTAACTGCATCCTGATTAATTCAGGATTTATGGAAATACAGGGACAAATGTTATTTCTGTCCACATTAGATATCTCTGTCAGTAAAATATCAACCTGTGCAGGAGCCTGCATGTTTAGCACGTCCTGTATGGACTCATTTATGGTGATTACTCTCATGCATTTTTATTAATGGCTCATCGCTCATAATGTGTAAAAATAAGTGGACTAAACTACCAAAAGCGCAGATTCTAACCTTTTAAAAGTCCTTTACTGCAAAAAGATACAGAGCTGTTATCTATTTGTCTCAGTTTTTGATGAAAAATTAGAAAGAAAGGAGAAAATGGAACAAATACATAAAATAAAATACAAAAAGTCCCCGTAACACTTTAGGATCTAGAGACAGACAAGAGCCTTTGGTTGGAAGATCTCAGGTCACTGGCAGCGTGACGTGCGGACAGGAGTTCCCAAATGAGGGAGAGGGAAAAGGCATTTAATGTTTTAGACAAAATGATTTTTAAACTCACTCTGAACTGTCAGAGAGCAGATAAAGACGTGTCAGTGATTCCAAAATATAAAATAGTTGCAGTGCATGGGTGACTTCCTCTGGGTCAGAGATACAGAAAACTCACCTGAGTTTGGAGACAACGTGGAGCTGATTGAAACTTGATTTAAGTACCTGAGTTTGTAAAACTTCTCTGCTGAATTGATGCATGTGATTTCAAAAACAGGAGACAAGGTGCCCTGATGAGGAGAAAGTAGGGAAGCTAAATATATTTTGCATATTGTTAGATAGATAGATAGAAAAAAGGATTTACACACAAGGTCAGCGACCGTCTTCAAACAGAATAAAAAGAACATTTAAGTGTTTCTATAGACTCTCCAGTAATTAGCCCCAATGCAAAACACCTGTGTGTCCCTGACTCGAGATCAGACTCCATCTTCTTCATGTAAGTAGTCTATAAAATGTGCTTTTTGGTTAACTATTTTTTGGAGTGCAAGTTTTTTTTGTGTGTTTGTTATTGTGGGGTTTGACATAAAAAAAAAAAAATGGGACAGAAACCTGTAATCCATGCAGGGTTTGGCGTTAGTTTACCACCTAAACTAACACGCAATGAAACAAACATCCCTTTAAGAAAGGGCTTCAACATAAATCACCTAATCCAAACACATACAACCCATAATATGAAGGAAAAAGGAAGGAAAAACACACCTGAAACTAATGACATTAGTGATGGCTCCAATGAGCCAGCCTGCACTGTAGCAGGAAGTGGAGCTGCAGCCATGATGAATGTCATGAGTTACACCTGTGGGTGAGGAGTCAAAGTGTCCACTGTGAGAAACATCTATTGAGATATTAAAACTTAATAATTAGCAGACATTTAGGCTTCAGTTTGGTCTGTATGGATTAAATTTAGTTATGTTACTCAGTCAATGCACGTTTCAGCTTAATATGACAAGTTTAAGGAGGTTTTAAGGTATCAAATTTGAGGGATTTTATTTCCTGCTGGATGCAGAGTAAAATCAGTTAAAAACATATTAGGTAAAAATCCGAATAAACAAAGATCAAGTCAAAATCATGCCATTTGTTTCTTCCTGGAGACATTTTCGATACACATACAACAAGCAGCAGTTTGCATGTACGCGTGTATCTGACGATGTGATTGGTGAGTCTGGCATGTAATACACAGCATCTGCTGATGGATTAGGAGGCTTCAGACAGCTCTGAGGGAGGAAAGAGAGTCTTATCCCTCAGATCAGATTCACAGCCTGTCGGGTATTGACACCATCCCTCCCCTCCCTCGTCTACATCCACAGATACAGTCTCGTGTTTCTCATGCTGATTTTTGTCTTACAAAGTGGCTCTCTGTGCACGGAGGGTCATCTAAGAATGAAACTGCAGTCTTTGTATGTAGCTGAAGGGATAAGTCTGAAGTCCACAAGTCTCAAGTCCTCATAAACAAATTTCAAGTCAAACCCAAGATGAACTATCCTCTCATCATTTTGTGTTAATGTTTGTTGTTGTTGTTGTTTTTACATAGACCAGACCAGGTCCCTGTAGTGCATAGGTCTAATAATTGAATATTGAAGGTGAGTTATGCAAAGCCTGTCGCTGTTGATTCCTAAGACTTTCAAGTTTAGACTTTAAGGAGTGAAACGTCAAGTCAGTCAAGTCTCATGTTAAAGTTATAATCCTTAAGGTTTTCATTATATATCATTATAGCTCCTTTTTTGATACTATCTATGGCCGCATTTTGTCTTTAATAGACATTCAGTGTATTTGCTATTGGCTGCGCAGCTTTTAAATTCACAGGAAACAAAGCAGGTTCATACTGGACATGATGAGGAAGTCATGCAGGTGTAGACGACATTTGATCATCAGTGTTATCATGTCACTGATGTCTTCTTTAGTCGTCTTTGCTAATGTGACACCATGAGTCCTCTCAGTCTCTAGTTTGTTGGGCTGCACTGTAAACACATAATAACTAATTATTACTAATAACAGGTGTCACCAAATCAACCAGGACTGAAAAGATTCTAACTTTAAATCTCAGCTACAGTTCTGGATTGTGGTTTATATAAAGTGTTTGAGGATTGGGGGATATGGATGGAAAACGTCACTCTGTAATGCTAACACAACACTGACTGTGGTGCTGTGATTCTGGCTTCAAAAACTCACATTCTGGTTAATATGATTTGCACCAAAACTCCTAAACAACTGCAGTTCCAAGATTCTCCACAAAAACACAAACCCACTTCCCAAAAGAGGTCGGGGAGAAGTCCAACATTACCTAAAATCTTTCCACCACAATAATAGGTTTGTGGTGGTAGAAAAATGATGCAGATATTTGCCCCGGAGCCGCCAATAAGCCAGTACTTTGTTCCTTTTAATCTGACCTTCTACAATCCAAAGATTTCCATAAAATGTTTGGCGTTGGCTGCTTCCCCCCAGAGATGTTATTTGTGTCACAGTGGGGAAAAAACCTGAAGTGGTATTTAGACCACAGCACACTAAAACTCTACAGTGAAACCAGAGGAAGAAAATAACAATAAACTGTAACAGCCAAAGGCAAACATCGGTGAGGTCTGTGGGGTAAACGATTCAGCAGCGGGAATAAGAAGTTCCACTAGAATTTGGGAATTAAGCCTCACTTTCTTTTTGCATATCTGCACTGTTTGGATTCATTTTTATTCCACTGCCACATGGTTTGGAAAAGCAGCATTCTGTCAGATAAATAGCGATAGATGGGACATTCATATGCTGCCAAGACTGGATCAAACTGGTGAGTCATATGGGACACCACCTTTATTTCCATTTATGTGGTGTTACCATATTTCTCTCATTGTCAACAACATTGTCTGTCTCAATACTTTAAAAAAAGGCTCAGTAATTTAAAACAGCTGCTCACTGTAGTTTTTATCAAACAAGGAGGAAAGTGCGTTTGTTGGGAACTATTTTCAGCGGTGGATGAATCCACATTTGGTGCTCTAATGAGTATTTGGGGCAGCAGGACGGTGTATGTGGGACTGAGTCAAAATAAACTACAGTGTGTGTGTTCATGGTGATGAAGGAACATGTCACCCAGAGCAACAGTGCGGCTCATTGATGTGTTTTAATAGTTTTGGACAACAGTGGAGCTCTGTGGCTCAGAGGAAGAAGAGATATCAGGCTGTGATACATACACAATACTTGTACACAATTCGTTGTTGCTTTTGGACTTTTAATGTGATTTTTTTGACTATAGGAAAAATATAGAATATCACCAGACTTACTATATCCTTTAACATGTTCATAATAGATAGAAAATACGAGATTTCTGTGACTTGCCCTAAGAGAGTGTAACTGTATATAAACACTGTACTGGCAAACCAAGATACTTGCCGAAACCTTTAAAATGAAGTACTTTGTTAGCACAGGACGCAGCTGGCAGCAGAACAACTCTTTTAAAGGTTAAAACTACTGAAAAAACACTGAAAAGGTGAGGAGATCCTTGAGAAAACAGAATCCCTGTCACAAAGTGGGGCTTGCAGCTGACTGTTTGCGTTGAGACAATCCCCCTGACAACGTGACAGAGAGAGAGAAAATACCAGCAGCAGGTCTGATGACGGACGCTTTGTCTCAGAGTGTTTGCTCGCCCTGATCCTCTAACCGCTGAGGCTCCTGTGAATTCTGGGTACATACAGGCAGACAGAGACACCGTCGACATGGAGCTCTGCAAACAGTGAGGAGACGAAGGCTGCCAGGACCAGAGAGAAAACACCTCCAGTGGGTTCCCCACCCAATCCATGTATTTATCCCAGTACTTAACTGAACTACTGGGACTGTGTGTTGTCCATTATCTAACAGTAATGTTTGTAATTATAGGTAATAATTAGAAGTGGACAAATATTAAAGTTTTGTTTTGTTTTTTTCATTAAATCATGCCAGTATGTACACTGTACATTGGTGTAGAAGATTTTTTGTTCCGCAGAGGATGATTTCCAGTGTTTATGGTGACCCCTGACCTTTTGTCTATCGCCACCACCAGGCCAAAATGTTTCATACTCTGACAAGCAGGATGCCATGAAATTTGCACCTCTCGGGCCACCATCAAGACACGTTTTTAGCTCCGCCAGTGGTGAGACTCTACGAATCATCATCATGCATGTTGCCTGTTCCATCCAGTGTAAGGTGCAATGAACATTGTACAAGGCGCTAACGGAGCTTTAGACTTAAATCAGATATTGGGAAAAACTATGATCATCAGAGCATGTGTTTAAAAGTAGAGGCCACTGATTCAGAGACCAGCTGGTGAAGAAAGTGAAACACCTTGCAGCTAAAGAGCCAGATATGTTTCTCCAACCAGAGTTAAAAGGAGAGTTAATACTGGACTAACATTCGTCAGTTGGACACATATGAAACTCCATAAATATAAATGTTGCTCCACGTCTACTGGATGTGTAAATAGGCAACTGTTAAATGTTCAGTTTACAGCTTGTTGCCTCCAGTGGCCAAAATATGAGGGATGTAAAGATGAAGCACACTGAGCTGAGAAGTGTCGTTTAAAAAGAAACGGAAAAACTATTTGAAGAAAGAAAGCAAAACTAAAATGAAGAACTGTGATGAGTTTTCTTCCCTTCGCTGTCAGAGTACCTCCCCTTTCTTTGTCCTTAATTGTTTTAGAGGTGTAGTCACTTATTATTGATTATTTATTGGCAGAGCACCCAGACGCTGTTCATTTTGGAGAGCTACATTTGTTTTTCCTTAATTCATTAAAAAAAAACGTTAAACATTAAATTACCCAAAATGTCCATTAAAAACAACTGCTAGAGATACTTACTGGTTCAACTTTGACTTGTTGTCTTACAGTCTTATGACCTCAAACTCAGAATTTAAGTTCGCTTTCATTTCTACTTCCAAATGGGTGGAGATCACTGATTTTAACTCAGACTTTGTTTAAACCTTCTCTCATTGCCTTTATCCAGTGGAGTCTGGTCGTTGTTGTGCTTCCCAAGATTTTAGCAATTAAACTAGAGAGAGAAATTAAAAAGTCGTCAACAACAGAAATGAAACCACAATCGGAAACCGCAGTTAACAAAACAACCTGCAGATTAACTTACTCACTTGTTTTGGAGCTTTCGACCGCATCGCACAGTCTTCAGCAAAAAATATGGCAGAAAAGGTGATGACAAAAACAGAAGTTATGACGGAAAAATACAAAATTATGACAAAGGTTGCATAAAAAAAGCAAAAACAGAACTTCCCTTTATTTTTTCCTGTTGGTGCTTCTTGTTTCCTTCAACCCCCAGTTTCTAATTTCCCTTTTTGGCCTCGTTTAAATATGCTTCAGTGTCTGTGTTGGCTTTGATAATACGTCCCTCCAGCCATCTGGTCAAATAGTGAATCTACATGCAGGAGTTCACCTTCTGGACTGGAGGTCCATGTTGAGTTTCAGCAGCCTACTGTACAAGGTGGAGTCATGTGTGAGCAGCGAGCGTTATGAATGACAGAGAGCCGCGAGGCACCCCTGTACGCTGTGTGTCACGGACCGAGTCTGTTAACCAGACAGGTGTCAGGGTCTCCAGTTCCAGTAAAAGGTTTCTCAGTGAAGCGGTGAGCTGGCAGCAGACAGCAGTCAGGCGCTCGTTGACCCAGCAGCTGTAATAGAGAGCTGAGCTGCACGAGACGCCGTCCTGCAGCCTGTCAGTGCAGCAGAGATTGAGAATCTCGTTTTCCTTTTCTGTCTGCTGAAAAGTCAGAACTCTTATCATCCGAAGAGAAACGTTTATTCTCCCACTGATATGAACACGAGGAAAGAAATACGCAGCATACATTTCTCTGAAGCAGGCTTCCTAACGTTTCGTTACATATTGTTGGACATTTGTTGTGCTCATTTAGCATCTGAGCTCAAATGACTCCTGAAGCTTCAGAGACATAATACTGAGTGGATTAGGATTAGAGCAATATGGGTTTTTTGGAAGCTGATACTGATGCTAAAGTGAAAGTATTTACCATTAACATGCCTCCCCACCCAACAATCCTGCCAAAAAGTACAAGGATGCAGGGATTAGTGTTTCCCTCAGGATGGAAAAGCCTCTAAAGCAGCATTTAGACCATCATGTGACACTGAAACTCAGATACAAAAGAAAGTATTTTTAGGTGGGTGTGTGTCTACTTAAGGGATAAAAATAAATAAGTACTAATAAGTTAGTAAATGAAATATAAAATAAATGATAAAATAATAAAAGGCAGTATCTGCTGGCTTGGAAAGTGGAAAATATTGAGTGACTGCCGGGTTGGTCGGGTCAAAGACGGGCGTGTACGCCTCCTGAATGTAAACAACATGTTAGCGGCTGCTTGTGCTCATTTGCACGTTTAGTGTAATGGTGATAAATCATGCACTGACACTCTCACCAGACGCGACACTGGCAGAATATTCAACCACAGCCTCTGTCAATACATCAGAGAGGAAGAGGAGAGAATAACAGAACGAGTACAAAAACACACAGGGAATGTGAGACGTGGTGGAAGTGAGCGAGAAAACTATTTCCAAGGTCAGAATGAAAAGAATGCACGGTGTTTTAGAGAGGTGAGAGAGCAGAGTCACACTGATCGCTCACCCAGGTGCTCAGTTGACCTCAGCACTTATTATGTTACTCCATCATTCAATTACAGCCCAGTATCCCCAGGCTTTACATCCATATTGGATGATTCTGCAACTGAAGATTTACATTCAGTGCCGACATTCAGTGCAAATGTAGGAAGCAGTGTGTCTTTTATGTAGGGAGGCGGAGAGTAAGCATGTGGAGATCAGGGTGGAGGGTGGTGTAGCACGTCTAACTGTCAGGAAACTGTAGGTTTGTCTTCTGTCACAGACCAACAGCTAACCTTTATATTTGCCATACCCGTGATCTTCACCGGACCTTGACCATACCTTAGTTAGCATGCACGGATATTGCAGAACGTGACAATTTTAAAACCGTTTGCATTAGATGTAAAAATGGTGGGATACTTACGTTCTTTTCTGGCGATAGGGTTGTTCACGCAGCGTTACCGACAAGCTGTACGTTATGCCCACCGGCCCAGCCTTACATAAGAAGGGCTGCGGCCGGAGATCATTTTCATTACTTTTTTTTTTGGGCTGTAAAATATCATAAAATAGTCAGAAATGCCCATCACAGTTTCCTGGAACTCAAGGTCTTCAAAATGCTGGTTTTATCCAACAAACAGGTGCACAAAAATATTGAATTCAATTTACCAAAAAAAACATTATTATATTAATTAAAAGCACTCTACGGAGTTTTTAACTGGTTATGAAACAGTCTCAATTTAATACCGATGCCTCTATATGACCTACGTAAGCAAACGAGACCAACAGCGAGAAGATTGGCTGTTTCTATTAGTTTCTATTAGTTATTCTTAATGCCTGCCACCGGGTCGGGGTTTTCCGCGATATCAGACTAAATGGCGCTGGGGTTTGCTCTGTCTGAATTCAAGTTGCTTCAGCCGCTAACTGAAGGTCCGTCTCTGGAGCTGGCGCCCGCTCTCCTCCCGGAGAAGTAGTCTCCTTGCAGCGGGGAGTGAATCGGAGGGACCTAACGTTAGGTGAAACACTACCGCCTTTGTCCACAGGGACCGCCAAAATCAACACAAAATGAAAAGTTCCACAGAGTCGCTTTAAAGTGAGGAAAGAGATGAGATGTGGAAAGCAGTGATGTAGGTGAGCGGATGTGTAAGAAATGTTACTGTGGGAACCAAATTATGTTGGCTGGGAGCACT
>NTHP01000426.1:280879-310221 GCA_003416845.1 Oplegnathus fasciatus | reverse complement strand
CAGACTTGTCGATGGCGGATCAGTTTGTGGCTCCACTTTACATAAGATGCAATTTCTTATTATTCACTGGATTATAATGCTTGTCGTTTAAAAGCGAGACACATAGTGTACCACTATATCCAAAAACATTTCAAATAAAAAGATCATTCCTGCAGGTTGAACCAGAAAGTACTCTATATGGCCAAAAGTATGTGGACATGTTGTGGGCATTAATCTGCTGCTAAAACAGCTTCCACTCTTCTGGTTCCAGTCTTTCCTCCAGATGTTGAACCTGCTGAAGGGCTTTTGTTCCCATTCAGCCTCAAGAGCATTAGTGATGTCCAACACTAATGTTGGGTGATACGGTCTGGCTCACAGTCCAGTTCCAGTTCCAGTTCATCCTAAAGGTGTTGGACGGGGTTGAGGTCTGGGCTCCGTGCAGGCCAGTCGAGTTCTTCCACACCAAACTGGCAAAACCTTTTCTTTATGGAGCTGGCTTTGTGCACGGGGGCATTGTCATATTGAAACAGAAAATGGTTTTCACCAAAACAAGAATACTATTCTCTAAAATATCATATATTACTATATATAGTAATATATATATACACTATATAATATGTTCCCGTCTTTGGAACCAGGAAAAATAGGCCCAGACCAAAAGTACACAAAAGTATGCGGGCAGGGCTGTCCACATACCTTTGGCCACATAGCATGGCTTTGTAACGCTATTACAGATTATACAGGAAACAGAGTTCATAAATGAGCTGATAAATATTTTCAGTTTTCACTTCTACGTAAGTTATTCTGATAGCAGGTAACTGGACTTGTTTAATGGATTTAAAATGTCTGAGAGTTTAGTTTTGTTGTGTGTTTTATGAGTTTTATGAATGATAGGCAAGAGGGCAAAAACTACAAAAGAAGACCCAGGTTGTAAGAAACCCAACTTCCCTTTCAGTAACTGAGGTTCATGAGGTTCAGATGAACATAAAGCTTTTATTTTCTTTGTGAATCATAGAAATCAAACAGAACATCCATTAAAGCAGTAAACATCCATTTAAATGATTGAATCACAGGCTGGTCAAATTATTGTAAACAAATACCAGAACATGGAGGAAAAATGGGAAAATAACACGATTCTCAGAAATACTTGGAACAGAAATGAAAGAAAAGACCAGAAAAGAAAAACAAGGATTATAAAGTATTCTGGGGGACACACTGATTGTCAGATAAATGAAATGGCTTACTGTACATGCAGATGTTGTCTGGCAAGCTGCTTTTCAAAAGATGAGAAAAACAGCAGAGTCGATAAGTTTAGGGCAAGAAAATGACCCCATAAAAAAAAAGGCACATTTCACAACTCCAAGCAAGAGTCATCAGAACCACATTTAACACTTTCAATATCTAATCATTCACTCACACGGACGCACAAACACACACAGTCATATCTTTGTCTCCGGACTGAATTATAAATATCTACCCAAGGTTAAAGTGTACCTTTCATTCAAATGTTCCACTTCAGGTGAGGAGGAGAAAAAGAACCTGTACCACCAGAATATGGGAGGACGAAAACCAAACGGCACAGAAGTAGGAATGTAAACACATAAATGACATATGATAATGTTTTATGTGTCTCTGCATGCAGGGGACTGTTATAGATTCCAGTCCATTTCCACCACAGACAAAAGCTCACAGGTACAGACAGACAGAAGCTCGTGCAGGACTGAGGTGACCTGATGACCTGCAGTGTTTTGTAATAACGGAAATCACTGATGATCTCAAACCTGTGAGAACCTGTCGAGTCCATATTTGCTTCAGTTAAACACTCGGATGCAAATTCTCGCTGCAGTTTGGTGAAGACCGAGATCGTACGGTGACAATGAACACCACACACGGCGGAGGCACCTGCACAACCTTCAACAGCGCTCCAGTGCTACAGCAACGCTACAATGCATGAGTAGAAATCTCACAGTTGCAGCGCCTTAAAAACACTCGAGTCACAGCACATTACCTTTTGATTTAAACTGCATTACAAGCAGTTGATGAAAAAGCTGCACGGCCTCTCTAACCGCTTCACAACCCACTGAACTCCTGTACACCCCGATACTGGGTTTGCATTTTAATTGACCACAACTGAGGTGGCACTTAAATACAAATGTATGAAAACTAGTCGCGTTGCAGTGTGGACAATGTGTGTGTCCCTTTCTACCACAATGAGTGTACCCTGAAGCTCTCACTCATGGTAACAGCATCAATTTAGCCATTTAAGGGACATTCAGAGAAAAATGTTTTCCAAGCGGAGCCGAGCGAAGATCGTGATAAATAACGACCATACCTGACCTGAGGAAAAGATGGAGCTTGACTCATACAAGTCTGGATATCTCAGCTGCTTCCATTTCTAAATCTCAGATCAATAATAAATCTCTGAAGTACTCTTTTGTTCTTAGTTTTTAAGTACCCTCAATGAGAAAATCAGTTTGCGTCTTGATGTAAAATAATAATATTTTGGTTATGATTATTGATGCTTTCAGAAGATACATATACAGAAAAAACAAGTCGTTTGTGCTGAATAGTTGGTGTCAACAGTCAAATAAGCTCAGAAATCATGTGTCACTTAACCATAAAGCAGCCTTTAAGACGAGGAAAAGACATTTTTCACCATCTCACGACATTTTGATAACCAAACTTCCAGATGATATCTAGTTTCAGCAAGAATAAAGAACAAGACGGATATGAGAAAGTTATGGACAAGGTGGAGGTGAAAACACTGCAGAGTCGTGTTTCTTCCACTGAGTCAATTATTTTCCATATCCAGACACTTGACTGTGTTATCGGGCTTATACGTGGACATTTGCCAATTTAAATCCATATTGATTCACACGTTGAAGTGTGTTTTAAGTCAGTTTAACTCTTATTAGCTTTGTTTGACCAGTATTAGATAACTGGTAACATAAAGAAGAAGTATTGTTGCTATGGTTTCCTGCCGTTTAATGTACATTCAGATCAGAACTGCAGCTGTGCCTGTCATGACTATTTCCTACATAACACACACTCAGTTTACTCTGCAGTGAGCAGTAAAAGGAGATTTGGGCACATTTTTCACCAAATACAGCGGAGGTGAATGACATTTTGTTTGTGGTTCTTCTACAGCAACATTTCTCTCCAGAAACAACGCCCCTGTTACTCTGGATAATCCACAGACCACACAATGAATAGTTTTCAGAGGAACTACTTCCTACCAAAGAAATAGTCCCTAAGACCCCCGTCCACAGTGAGATCTGAACTTGGGACACTGTTTCCGCAAAGACTTGTTGCTGCTGAATTTTTGACAAACGTCACAAATAATTTTTTTTTTTTTGTACCGACCCTTTAAGAAGTATTTCACTAATAATAATCAGAAAGACAAAATTAAGCAGTAGAAGGTGAAGGTGTAGGTGAAGGCAATAATGAAGTCCATCAACATTGGCACAACTCAGAGACAAAGCTGCCAAGTGTCAGTGAAATCAGCATTATTAAGTTACAGCGCAGTGGGCAGTGTATGAAGCTCTGTAGTCACATTTGGCTCACTACCCTTCACTTTTTGCCACTCATGCCTTCCCCATATCCAGAGCTGAAGCACTGTAGATCACTATTATCCTGTCAGGTGTTGGGCTGTGTGATAGATACAGTTTGAGGCTGACAGAGTCATGAATGGGTGCTGAGCAGTAAAAGACGGGAGACATGCCCTGTGTGTGAACTACAGGCGCGAGTGCCTGGTGATAAACAGAGATGGAGCTCTTCCTGGAGGCCTATCTGTCAGTGGATCTGTCACGGACGGAGCTTCATTGTTCACAAGGGGACGAGGAGATCGGAGGCAGACGCCGCTGAGGAATGGATACACGTCAGCCATGAAAGACTGATCATCCCTGATTGGTTCCTTTGTCTCCTTCTGTTGGTTTCTCTTCCAATTTCATTATGAAGCTGTGTAGATGCCAAGCAGTTTTGCAACAGAGCACAAGAAGTGACAGGCTCTTTTTCTTGTTGCTACTCTGCTCTTTCATTGGCTTTAATATATTTTTATTGGAACATTCTGCCCTGAAGGCCCAGTGGATCCCTCAGAATCTCAACACCCTATCTTTTCCACAGTTTGGGATTTGAATGAGACATACTAAAATAAAGAACTACAGGATGGACAACCCACAGAACTCTTAAAATCAGTCTGCTTCAAACGAAGTATTTGTCGGATGGTCGAACAGCGTCTGACACCCTCCCCGCTCCGAACCTTTCCAACGGCAGAATTGGGGGCTGCGTCTGACAATTTTTGCAAAAACAGACAAACAAGCCAACTTGATGCAGTTTGTACACGTTCGTACGACACCTCGTATGAACTAGTTAGTTTGAAGCACACTGAACTGAACCCTATACTTTTAAAAACTGTGTGCAAATCCTGGTGAAAACCTCAGACTATCAGGTGTTTGTTGACAAAACATCTGTTTAATAAATGATCCTTTTGATTTCAACTCCCTTTCATTGTTCATGCACTGTTCCAGCTTTTTTGATGGAACAAAAACACTTGACATTTGGTCCCTTTTAACAAATTTGATAAATTACTCTTAATTACATTTAATATATCCAACAAAAGTCCCATAAAAAGGCACACTGTCCAACCAGCAGCAAGTAAGGCCTCGTGTAAAGGAACAAAGATACTGGCCAAACAGATACAGATTATTTTTTTACACAGTTCTTGGAACAGTGAGTTCTCATTTCTTGGTGTCAGTCAGGATGATGTTGGCTGTGACAAATATGAGGCAGGAGGCGGCCCACACCAAAACAAACCACACCCAAAAGGCGTGGCGGAAAGGAGACCGGTGCTTGTTGACGGCATCCCTGCCCACCACGGGCTCCAGATGGCGTCTAGAGTAATACACAAGACAGGCTGGGATAATGTACTGGATCCCTGTGCCAGCATAGGATCCTGTAATGCCCACCAGGGACTCCAAGTTGTGGGTGCAGAAGGCCACCACAATCGGGGGCACCAGGGTAATGAGGGGAAACACAACACGGTCCACCACCCACGGGTAGGTGCCTCCATCCCGGTGGAATAGGGTCTTCCAGTTGTTGCGAAGTGTGACAGCAATGATGGGGAAGTTGGTGCTGATGGTGAAAACCGGGAATAGACCCAGGAAGTAGCGCAGGAAGGGAATATCTAACACGTTGCAGTTGTCCGTGAAGTTCAGGGTGTACATGTCGTGCAGCAGCGAGCTCTCAAAGCAGAAGATGGCGGTGAATGAGAGGAGGACGTAGAAGCCCAGGATCAGGACGTAGTCTGCAAACACCAGGGTGCCGACATGTTTCTTGTTAGAGATGGGCGTCACCAGGGAGGGCAGGGAGTGTTGACACATGAAGGAGTAGACGCACACCCCAAACAGGTTTGGCACCCCAGAGAAGGAGGCGACTGGTGGGTGGCCCTCGCCGGTGTCTTTACTAATGTGGATAAGAGCCAAGATGATCATCATGGTGAAGGCTGTAAAAAGACAACAGAGGAGATGGAAGTAAGAACAAACTGTGACAGTAAATTACTCACAAAGATGACAACAGGACATAAACCCACTGCTCATCTGGCTAAGTTGGGATGAGGTGGTGGTACAACATAAAGCCTCATATGGAGATATGCATGGATACCAGGCATGCGGCCATTTTGTGTCCTTTGAAGGTCAAGCCATTTGCTGACTGTTCACATGGGCAGAGACTTCATGTGTAAAACTGTTTAAAAGTTGTTTACAGAGACCGTGAAACTTTTGCTTAACAGGCAACAATTACAGGATAGTGGCACATTAAATTTCCTTTTATTTCCCAACACTCTCTAGTCAGTCGCTTGCCGGCCCTTCTTTTCACTGGTCAATGAAGAGTTTGACTGAGGAGTTCTTCATGTTCTGCTGCTTTCCCTAAACTGCATTATTATGTTCTTGTCAGACGCCAAACTCAACCCTCCATGCATGCCAACGAAGCTGAGCTTAGCTGCAGTATAACTATGAGGGGTTGATGGGTTGAGATATTACAACAGTCCTGGGTCAGTTAGGGGCCAAACCTGGAAGTGATCCTTTTATTTAGCCCCTCCCTAATCCATCCACAACTCATTCATTCCAAAATGTCCTCTTTATTATTCTACCACTGTAAAAGAAATGAATACAGCCTTGAAGGACAGCCAGTTCTCCATATTTTATTAATGTAAAAGAGATCAATGTTGACATGGTGGAATTGTTTAGGTTGTAGTGGCCTTGTACAGCCTATAGCGTAGTTTATGAACCCCTCATGTAGCATTTTTAAACACAACACACATAACACCAAAGTAATTGTGATAACTTACAATTGGGCAACTACAGACAATAAACGTCATGAACATTTTCTCCCCTGGCTTATCACTCCTTCATACATCATCTGACACTGCCCCAACAACCTTTAACTAATGTCTGTTTTTTCATGTTTTCTACTGCAGAGCAATCTCCATTTTCTACTATAATCATTTGTCATAAATCTCTTTGGTTCAGGACCACAAATCTCTGACTGTTCCTGAATGAACTTCCAGAAGACATAAGACTCACCCTGACTCTAACTACAACTTTGATTTGGATCCAATTTAAAAAATCTTCTGTCGTAAAACTGCATTTGATTGAATCATTAGCATTTATCATGATCCACCTTCCACTTACATCCTGGACTTCTCAATACTTGTTATTTATTGTTTTTATGTTATTATTTCCTGTAAAATGGTTACCATCCTTTTGATTTGTGTTGTATTTTGTATTTCATGTTTTTGATGCTCTATGTAAAGCATTTTGGATTGCCTTTGTGTGTGAAACGTGCTATATACTTAAATTTGGCATACCTTATTTATACTAAATTTCAATGTGGTATCGATACTGATGTTAAAACACTCTTTCTACTGCTTTAAAATGGGGAAGGTAATACACCACATGTGAATAAAGTTCATTCTCCCAGTGTGGAACTGCCCTCCAGCTGTTTGTCCCAGAAACATCAGGCGTAAAAAAACAACTCGGGAACATTTCATGGCCCGGCATAAAGTCACTGGAGCCAGGTGAAGATAGAGAAGCCTCCCCATGTGTCGCCACCTCCTGCTGTTCACATCGCATCTCCAATTGATTTCTGGAGGTGCCTCTCTGCCAACGAGCATGAGCGTGTCTAAAGGAGACCTCTGAGCGTGGCATGCAGTCCTGTTACGGGCTGACAGCCATGTGGCACCAGTAAGCCATCTCACCTCCACACACACTCAATCAGCCCGTGACACCAGGAGTTAGTCATAGCCCTGCGATGGCCAGCAGCCAGTTCCTCAACTTTCATCATCAAGCTGTCCTTTAAACACTGGCTGACATTTAGGAAGTACTGCTCGGACCATAATTTGCCACACATATGCAGAAAGTGATTCCATATCATACACTTACATACACTCTGTGAGACTGGGTGTAATGAATAAATGAAAGAGAGAGATCCCTGCTGCCTTTGGTGGAAATATTTAAGAGGACAAGTACAGCGGGTCCCAGAATAGTTTCTGTTTCCAGCACAGGTTGTTGTGCTTGAACAGGGCGGAGGGGAGATGTGCAAGGTGGGAACTTAAAGTTTCAAACAAGCTCTATTAATCAGCTGCTGTGTGCTCTTGCAGTGGCACTTTAATGTATGTCAGGAGGATGAAATTCATTCCAATTATCAGGGACGGAGTGTACAAAGGGAAGGAGAAACCATCAGCGACAAAGGCGTTCGGGACAGAGGTGAGTGTCTGGAAATAAATTAACAACAAAAATGGAGGTGGCTGCGGGGGGATTAAGATAGAAACAACCGTACTACTATGAATACTACTACTTTTGTTTATATTATTATAAGGAGAGGCTGAAGAAGAAGTATTGGAGAGTACTTTACCGACATACAGTATCAAGAGTGTAAAATATTGAGAATAAAACAAAGAAATAAACAGCATTAAATTAAATAGGACGAGGTATAAATCAGAAATACAACAAGTAAAACAAGAAGTAAACCCAAGAAAATACCTAAAACAATAAGCCACCACGAGTGGATAAATCCGGAAAATGCTAGCCACGCGTTTTAGTGTGGATGGGAAAACAACATCGGCCCTCTCAGACTCTACGAGTTGAAAACTGCCTTTTTATGGGAAACAAATCCAGGAAAGAGCATCTCGGTGCCACTGAAAATGTAAGTAACACCGACTACAACAGAGAAATACATCCTTATTTTAAACAAACAGAGCACACAGCTACATCCTCACCCTTGTTTTACACTTTCCATACACGTATATCAGAGTAGGCGTAAGCACTCACACACATCAGTTGCCAAAGTCTGTAAACCTGTTGCACAAGTGTTCAATATTTAATGCATCTCTGGCTTATATCCAATGTAATCTCTGGCTCTGGGGAAAGCTCCCCTCTCCGACCTTAACCCTCCCTATACAGGGAGGTCAAATGGCTGGGCAACAGACCAACCTTCAAGGACACGCACACATGGATGCAGGGCTGCAACTAATGCTTATTCTAAGTATAGATTAATCTGCCAATTGTTTTCTCCATTAATTGTTTAGTCTATAAAAAGTAAAAAAAAATGATGATGAAGTTTGCTTGCTTTGTCCGACCAACAATCCAAAACCTAAAACGTATTCAATTTACTGTCATATATGACGAAGAAAAGCAGCAAATTCTCACATTTGAGAAGGCGAAACCATGGAATATTTTGCATTTTTGCTTGAAAGACGACTAAAATTATTACTTAATTTATCAAAATACTTTTCTGCCAATCCACTACTTGATTAATCGACTAATCATTGCAGCTATACACGTCTGAGAAAAGTCCTACAAGATATCATTTAATATATCGGTGTCCTCTGAGGCCATAAAACTGTCTCCAATTGTCTGCTATGCTGGAGACACGTATACTTTCTGCATTACTCTCCACTTCTCTCTCCCAAAAAACATCTTTAATGTGTGAAAGAGCCATCACTACAACCCATCTGTCTGCTCCCGTTGCTCCTTCTGTCTTATTTCTCCTTCAAACTCTCCTCTTCTTCCCACCTTTCTGTCTGTAAAGTGCGCTGTATGTGTGAACCGCCGAGCACAGCCACCTGTCTGCCTGCTGTACACGGGGGGAGAAAAAGGTGCAGGACAGGAGAAAGGGAGCTTTTCTCCTCTCTGACACCAACACTTGCAGGAAGGAAACAAGCATGGGGCTTTTAATTAAGAGTGCCTCAGGGTGGCTGGGCACTAACACACTACCTGAAGCGCCTTTTTGCAAGTCTAGCCAAGATTAAGATGCCGCAAGAGCGCCTGTGAGAAAGGACGGCATGTCTGGTCGTACTGGTAAGCTCCCAGTTAAATGCAAATTAGGGTTAATAACTAAATAATATTCTCAATCCCTCTAAATTGCAAAATCTAAAGCATAACATCTCTTTTTTCTGTCCACAATTCACAAAGGTTTATGCTAATTAGAGGCAGCGAAGTCATTTATCTTACTTAAGACACAGGAACTAACCCCTTATTTTTCAAAGAAATTGAAAGTCAATCAGATGGTAAAGAGGAGCTGAGCACCAAGAACAAAGCCACTAGAATGAAGCTTTTCATAATGTGCTCATTTGTCACCGACTCTCAGCTGCATCATACTACATGAGGTGGGCAAATCACGTCTGTCCGTGACAATTTTATCGCACTCATTGCACCTATAGCTATGAATCTCAATGCTGAAGCTCTGTGCAGCCATGAAATAAAAGCATATTAGCTTTGATCACCTTGACAGATTTGAAGGACCAAGGAAACAGAGTCTTGTACTTTATTTACATAGTAAATTCAATAAGGCCTCCCAGGTCACTGGATTGATGTAAAAGAGGGGTGTAAGTCAGTTTTAATCTTAAACTTGTCATCTCTTCTTATAGCCATTATTGCCCGTGCCCCCTTTCTTATTATGTATTGACAGGATGAAAAAGACCTTTTAAAAGAAGCCACTGACTCCCTGATGAAGTCTCATCTCACACATTTCTATGTCGCCCACTACAATCCAGTAGCAACACCCATCTTTCCAAAGAGCCTCCACAGAAGTCATTCAGATGGGATGAGCCTCTGCAGATATCTGTCAGCATATGGTGATAACGTGCACTTTCAAATTGACACGCCGGGCCCCGCCAATACTCTCCAGTATGCTTGATACGCAACAAAAGGAACTGAGTAAATTGAGCAGGTGTCAAACAGCCACATATCATGTCCACTTAACTAGAGCCCGTCCATCTTGCAGCCTGTGATTTATGTTACCTAGATGGGGATCGCAATGACCTTGTGAGGAATGCCTCAACTTAACAACCCTCCAGAGGAGGCTCTTACAGCTGTATTCTCCGTGGTAGCAAACAAAGCTGTTGCTGTTAAGCCAATGCTGGAACACACTCTCAATGCTCCAAGGAGTCATTGACTGCGTACGGACAAGGATTCCTCAGCGGCTGTTTCAGAAGAGATGGGATTCCTGGACTCAATTAATGAGTAGAAAATGGTAGAAGGTGAGAGGTGATCAATCTCATGTGCGACGGAGCGCGAGAAAGCTGCAAGTTGGGGGGTCTCGCTCCTCGGAGAGAATGACTTGGACACTTAAATGTGAGCAATTCATTGAGGATAGTGAGAAGGTCAAGGACTTCTGAGCTGTGCTCTGATGTTTGAGAGGAGTGACACTCTTCACTCAGGAAACACATTGTACTCCAATACAACGCAAGGCTCTGGTGATGCTGCACTACTGTTTTCTCATCTTGTTTGCCAATTTAAACATCTCCCTCTCTAGTGGTTTTAGAGCACAGCAATCATCCCATCATTAATTAAGAGAGACGCTCCTTGAGCTCTCTTGGATAATCTCTTAGGTAATTAGTAGCCCTGGCCCTTTGCCCAGTTCTCACCAAGGTCTGAGGATTTCTTGCTGTTTTGGAGCTCCATCACTTCAAACCTAGCAGGACCGGAGCGAGCGGGCTGCTGCCGCAGCGTTTGGTGGGCGACCGGGTGATAAGTGGCTGCCTTGCCTCGTAACACGTTGTGTGATCTCAGATAGGGCTATCAGTAAACACAGCACAGAGCAGCACAGCAGTTGGCCTTCTGTTTAGCACTCCATACTGCAGCTCAGGTTCACAGGGATGAGCCAGCCAAACTCCATGACACTATCTGACATGAAAACATCAATTAGTCCAGTCACTCAGCCGGAGCTCTAAAAGTTTGTACATTATCCACAGCTAAGGAGTTAATGCACCTGTCTCTCTAACCTGCAGGACAAGGAACAATCCAATCACCTCTTTAAAAAAAGGTAATAAGCAATTATCTGCTAGTGCTTGCCAATATAGTATTTTCCATCATATACCCTCGACTCCATTCAGATTTCCCACTGAATGTGTGTGGTTGGTAGGAGGGCAATTTTTTTGTTTCATTTATTTAAATGTCATAATAAAAATACATGGAATTTGTTTAATTTAAAAGCAATTTCTTATTCTAAGGTTAAACTCTGAAATATCTAGTGCTGGAACAATTAGTCAATTGATGGAGAATTTATGGACGAAAACCTTGATTCATCATTAAGTTCATTTATTAAGCAAAAACTCAAAGCATTCTCTCGTTTCAGCTTCTGAAATGTGAGGATTTCCTGCTTCCTTCTTTTTTATAACACTGTAAATTGATGATCTTTGGGACTGTTGGTTGGATAAAACAATTTCCAGATGACACCTTGAGAGTTTTTAAGTACTTTCAGACATTTTTATAGACCAAGAGATTGATAAATTAAGTAAAAATAAACAAAAACAACATATATCTAAAGATTAGCAGATAATGAAATCAATCATTAGTTGCAGCCCAAAGACGATTTTGTTGACCTGAAGGCTGAAGGTTGTCAGTCACATTCACATAAGACTGAGACAGCTGTGTGGTATGTGCGGGCTTGTGTCGAACAAGAAAAATGAGCATGACGTCTAAATGTTTTGTTCCATCAGTATGTCGAGAAGGTAAAAGGTGTAAATGAGCATTTAACATCAACATTTTTTTCATTGAAAAGACACCAATTGTTAGTGAGTGAAGCAATAACATATAAAGGACAGACCAAATACACATGGAAATATCAGGTAACACAGGTAGAGTTTTGTCTCTGCCCACTACATTTGCACAGGTTTAAGTCAAGGTTCAGGATTTTAAGAACAGATAACAAGCATGAACACGTAGCTTCTTTTGAAATAAATGGATGAGGGCGCAGCTTTACTTCCTTCCTTCAAATCACTCTTACCAAGGAATAAAGGCATCTCTGAGGTAAACAAGACCCTGAGGTCATTGACCATAATTAAAAGCTTAGTTACTGGGTATAGATCCAATTGATCATGTTCTCCAACCAAAGCAGACACCCACCAAACATTCACCTAATCAGCCTGGAACTCGTCTCAGCAGGAAGTCAAACCTCTCATTACGCAAAGAAACATCAATACTAAGTAGGATGGAGGACGGGGGCACTCAAAAAACTGGCAGTCAGAACGGTGAAAGTGGCCGTGATCATGTTGTTATTTACTCAAAAAAAGTCTGATGCTTTAGTCCTTGGCTGACAACAGGGGCGTCATAATAGACAGAAAAGGAATGATGTTTTCCAATCTGGGGTTTTTTCCCCCTTAAATGTAATTTTTCAGGACCTCTGAACTGTGGTTCTGCTGTACGGTTCATTAAGACCTGCTCATATTTCACCGCTCCCCTGTGAGCTGCACACTCTGGACAAACTGAACTTTCCACTCAACCAGCCACCAGAGTCCCCCTGACCTTCAAAAACAATATCTCCCTCCCTCACCCATTTAAAATGGCACTAGGCAGCTGTGAATATCCCTGCGGGCGCTTTCTCAGCTCCACATGTTATGTTGTAGTAAACTAAGAGCATTAGATGAAGCTATGATTCTCTATACTTAGTTATATTTCTTGGTGCAGAGGAGGAAAATGGTGCCGTTTACTATATTTCCCATAAATATTCAGTTGATCACAGTCAGGTAGGTCACTTTGAAGTCCCAAAGATAAAACATTTATTTGACCATTAAATTTTGTGTGTTCTCCAATATAATCTACAAGAGTTTATATTTTAACAAACCGTACCTTTTTGTTTTTATGAACATGTGAATGTTGTAAACACAAGCACAACTTTTAAGCACAGTGCCTATAAAAACTATTCATCCCCCTTGGAAGTTACATGGTTTTTATTCTTTTACAAAACTGAATCATTTAATGTGGCTTTTTTGACACTGACCAACAGAAAAAGACCCTTTAAAGTCAAACATGAAGTGTCAGAGAAGCCACATTAAATATACTTTGATTCAGCATTGTCAGACAATAAAACATGAAAACTAAAGGGGGGTGAATATTTTTTATAGCCACTGTACTGTATTTACAGTCTTAATCTATAGAACTGTTAAGAAGCACATTCTCGCATACTCTTGTAAAAGATGCTTCAGAAAGAAAATCAAGGAAAATGTCAACAAAACCAGCGGTAGGACGACCGTTTCATTAAGAAACACCACGTAAAAATCTTTAGCTTTCCTCTGAAATAAATGTGACAGTTGCTCTTGGGAAGCACGGGATCCATGTGCCACTGACTCAACAGTTAATATAGACAGTAACTCCTCTGAGGCTCCAAACCAGCTATCCGAAGTGATTAATACTCGTTCACTGAGTGAGGGGGCTGTTAACTTATTCCTTTCCTCTCATACCACTCAATATCAATTAGAGATGCTCTCTACTCCTGCAAGTGTTAAGGAGGTGATCTTCTGAAGAGCTGATAATGATCCCTTCCTGCTTTCAGTGGGCAGGAGGCAGGAAGTGAAGAGGCTGACAGCAACAGGTTGCAACAGTATTTACCTTTCCATACGTTTATCGACATAATGTGCAAGGCAGTTATATGGTGAAGACTCTACTTAGCCTATTTCAGATCTCATTTGTACTGATATTGTTTGTTTTAGTAATGGTTTGGTTTAACCTTTCATAAATGTGGCTTATTTTTCAGTTGTCACAGTTTTGTGACAATCTGAAATATACTGTAAATGACCAATAAACTACTTGTACTCGTACTACCACTACCAGTTTTGCCTGGCTGTCAATTTATGTAGAGTGGTAACAGCCCGGTGATAGAAGTGCAGCAAACACCACATCCTGAAGCAGTGGTTTTGTTTAAATTCACAAATGTCACTTGCAAATAACGCTTTATGAAAAAGGTTAACGTAATGTGCTACAGTGAGTAATGATGTATGTTATATGCAGCTCCACTCACATCTCAAGTGTGCTGAAAAGATAGACATAAAGGTTAACAAGCTCTTAAGATTTCAAAAGGAACTGAATGATGACTGGTTGGAGTGGATGGTGTTTGAGTCTTTCAGTAAATATGGTGCACATATATAGTGGGAAGAGGAAGGAAGAATATGTGAAGGGGAGCTTGTTCAAGGTAAAAAGTTTCTCTTTATTTACTTATTTTTTTCCTGTATTTTTGAATGTCATTTTTATGCCTTTATACAGACAGGAAACGAGGAGGGGAACCCCTGAGCCACAGGTGTGCCCCATAAGTTGATCTTTAAAGAAGTGAAATATCATTATGATTCACTTCATAAAGTAAATAAATTCTAATTGTATTGTTTTGTGTGTTTTTTTTAATTTTTAAAACCTCAACATAAAAACAAGAACACATGCAAATGCCCCTCTCGGCCAGTTGGTCAGAAATGCCACTTTGATTTTCCCCGAACGGCAGAACGCTCCTCGTCCCCATGAGTTTTATTTCGAACATGCCAGAATATAGTTGTAAGGCATCGTTTTCCGTGCAGTTGGTAAATGCATCATTCCCTCTAGCTTTGTCAACAATTAATTTGTAGTGTTGAAGATGTTGCATATATTGCAGCGACTGACCAACATTTGTACAGATGGTCGGAGCCCAAATGATGCCCTTTGCGCCACTTTCCATTTTAATTTAGGAACCATTAAGTGGCACGGCTGGAGAAAAAAAAAAGTGAAATTACTGCAGTCAGGAGTTCTGGGTTGCACAAATGGTGTCACACTGACCCGGGCTAATGGCTACTCCATTGAACATCCCAGCATGTTACAGGCAGCACAGCAGCAGGCAGTCACACCATCACTCATGTTTGGGGTAAAAAAACAGGGCTCACTGGACGGGAAGGTGACCACAGCTGAGTGGCAACAATCGTGACAAGGCCAGAGCCGAGGGCAAGAGGCAGGGCCCCAACACACCAGCCAGCTGCTAACCCCGACATTAAACACACCACGTCCCCTCACAGGGCAGCACAGGTGACTGCAGGTGTGTCCAGGGAGTGGTGAGTAATGGTCAGGAGGGGAGGTGAGGTCTCATGTCTGCAGAGTGTTCAGTGTCAGTGATTCCAGATAAAATAGATCCTGAGACCCAGACACAAAAATAACCAAATTGAGTTGAGAAGATAACTGTGGTATACTTTTAAAATATTCTACATGAAGTGATACTCCACCCAGAGTTATCAGTTTCCTCATTTAGAGAACAGTGGCTGTGATTGGCTTGACTTCATCCGTCATGTTTTTACCATTTTCAATGAAAACTACAAATCTTTTACAGCCACCTCTCGAGCCTGCAGGAGATGAGTGTTTGATACTACAAAGGCAGATCTAGAGCGGAGTTTTACTTTAAGTTTGGTATTTCTAAAATGGATCCGATGTTGACATGTTTGAAGCCGCAATAAAATACCTGGAAACACACCTTTGACTGTAAAACACTTGATTTAAAGGCATAGTTTGTGATCCACATGTAAACAGGGGAGTACTGTAGGACACTGTAGCCACTTGCTGCAGCGCGTTACGGTGCTTTTGAGAGCAGAACACCACTTCACATCACCCCAAACACCTCGTAGCTGTCCGAGAAAAAACACACTTACATATATCTGAAAAGAGACAACGTCTCAACAGCGCAGTATTTTCTCTTGTCCTCGAGCAGCAGCTCCTCCAGAAACACTGCAGCAATCTATAACTCAAACTGACTTTACACACTTGGAGATGTATAGCACGTGGTTCTCTGCACTAAAAACAAAGATGCACAGCTAGAGATAATAAATTAAAGGAACAAGGTCATTGGCCAAGATTAACGTCCTGACAGAAAACCTAATGGACAAATTTGGCCCAGATATCTAAGGATTGATAACCAAGAACTCTGATTCCAAACATTACACAAGGCTATTACACCTTTTCTTAATGGATAATTAAGATTTATTTTTTTCTAATAAATTGGATGTGGTTTTCTCTATCCCTTATGATTACATTTCACGCACTAATGTAGTTGTTTATGATCTGGGAACAGAAGAACAACAGAGCCCAACGGGTCAAGAAACGCGAGTGGTCACATGATCAGACAGTTTGTAAACAAGCAAAGCGTTAATCCAGATATTCTGAACCACTTTATGTGGATGTTTTTTTGGTAGCAATATTACGGTTTGCCTTAATTTTCTCTTCCAAAAACGTCTGGCTAACCTGGGGGATTGTTTCAAACCTGTCAGATCATCTGACTGCTGTCTTTAATAGGAATGACGGCCAGTTGTAATAAACAGGACTAATGCTTTAACTCTCCTATAAAACTGTAATAACACTTGGGAGATCATTCATGCTGTGCATCACCAAAATGCCTTTCTAGGTTTACAATGAAATCTGGTCTGACAGTTCAGTCTAATACTGTATATGCAATGAATGCCATTTGGTACACATCTCACCAGAACCTCAGAGGGGGGGTCTCTCTTGCATATATCTTGTGGCTCTTTATGCATATGCAATATAAAAAAGCATTGAATGAGAAGGTGCTCTTGCTAAATATAGTGCCGCAGGGGTATGTATGCTATCGAGGGAAATTATGGGCTTGGCTAATTACCTGTCTTCTTCTTTTCAATGTCATTTTTTTTCAACGTTTTCCATCATTAGCATGACACGTCTAAGCTCAACCAGACATCCATCACAGTGTTCAACCCGTTTTGACTAATGCGAAACACCGCAATGTTTGTCTTGGCTTTTGTTAAAACTGAATTTTTTTTGCAATTTTTAAAATCAAAATCAAATTTTATTGGCTGTTGGATCTCTGAGTGTCCCTTTCCTCATGTTATCGCTAAAACAGGTGAGGAAACACAGAGCTTTGACTGGGGCCATTTTTAATCATCAGCCAGTGTTGTAAAGGGCCCTGCAAAAGAGACACCACCAATCAAATACATAACATGCCGGGGGAGGGTGAAGACCGATGAAGAAGAGTGAAAGCTGCAGCTAAAAGCCCTGTGTTATTTAGCCAGCCAGACAGTGGACAGTGTGTGGATGCTGCTGTGTTTGTGTGTTGTTTATGCGAGCTAGCACGCGGCTGTGCGGGGGTGGCGGTAGCGCCATGATTCAGTGGTGTTGTGATTTTAACAGCGGGCCCAGGACGGGCGGTTTATTTTCGCCCGTCGCCCTGTGAGTGACGGTCCAATCAAGCTTGGGACGGGCTGTCAAGCCTGTCAGGCTGAGGAATGAGAGGAGATGGGAATCAAAGACACAGAGCAGGACCGAACCATGATGGACGGACCTGAGCACAGCAGCCACACAGGCGAGGGCAGGAGGGAGGGAGGGAGGGAGTGAGGGATGAAAGAAATGGGGGGAGACACAGAGAAAATGGAAATATATGTTGGTAGAAAAAGAGGAGGCAGGAAGAGACGGCAAGAAGAAACCAAACAGAATTAGAAAAAAAGGAGAACAGTGAAAGGAAAAGAAAAATCAAACATATATCAACGCATCAGTGAACTGAATAATCAGTGTTAGTGAGGAAATATTGCAGGATTAGTTTATTCTTACCAATCCAGCGCATGAGTGAGGTGAGAATCTGAAGATATTTGGTCTTCTGGGCGTTGAAGAAGGTGAAAGGCCCCAACAGAAGAGTGAACACGCTCTGCAGGAAAGGACAGGGAGGAAGAGTTAATTACCCTATATAAGACAAAGGATATTCTTACTTGCTCGAGGTGAGACAAACAAACAAACCAAAAACTGCTTAAAAAAAATCACCCTTTGATTATCACGGGACAGGATGACAAGAACAAAACTCATGGTGAAGTAAAAGCAGGCTTTAAGTGAGGACCTTCCTTTACTATCCAATAATAAGGCAAATACTGAGAAACCAAGACAATAACAGTAAAATGTCACCCACGAATGATGCCGTAAATGTCGGAGCTTGTCAGTGAGTAAGTTTGATTTACAGGGGACAAATATTATAAACATCTGTACAATCCCACCTCTGAGATACTTCTGAGACTGTGTAAGACGTATTTATTCAAGGTTATGATCATTCTTGAGGCTGTATTTCGGTGTGTTAAATGACTTTAATTGATGCTGAAACATAATCAATTAATTAGTAATTATGTAAGTTGTTTGATGAACAAAATTTCAAACATTTGTTGGGTTAAGCTTCTTAAATGTGAGAATTAGCGGCTTTTCTCTCTTTTATATCATCATAAAGTGAGTATTATTGATCGATTTAGAACTGCTGGTCACACAAAACAAGTTATTTGAAGACTTCTCTTTGGGCTCTCTCATTGTTTTTTTTTACCATTTTACCTTTTTAAAAGGTTAAACAATAATCAATTAATTGGAGAAGCACCCTCCTGACATCAGTGGAGACGTATCATTCTCCCAAGTGCTGTCAAAATCCCATCAGCTCTCTCAAAGATAGGCGAACAGATAAACAGGTGGACCGATCCATAGTCCACCAAAAATTTCAAATCCTCTCAGGCCACAACTCTGATTGCCTATCTGATACTTTTCTTTATCAAGAGCTGCAATCAGAGGCAGTGGCTCAGCTACTGTAGCTCCAATTCCATCAGTTCCCCTCACTCCTCCACCTTCGCGCCTGCAAACGTATTCCCTTCAACCATTTCTTCCCTCTGTTCCCATTCTCTGACGCTCTCAGGTCTGACTGCACAGTTTGAGTGGCATGTGATCTCAGAGGCAGTCACTCGTGTGCCATTTCATCTGAAGAGCAGCCTGCGGGGTTTCAAACAGGGACCTCACCCTCCAATCCAGACACACACTTGTGTACACACCTCTGTGAGGACAGAGAATAAGACTTCAGTTCAGTGTTGGACATGTAGAAAAAAGCAGAGGGTGGACTTAAAGACTCAAACTACATCTTTTTTTGGGTTTCCAGAGTGACTTCCTTAGTGCTGTTCTTTGTGTTTAGTGCTAATTAGCTAAAAAATGGTAAACATGATACCTGCTGATGTTAGCATCATCACTGCGATATATGTATGATATATTTAGTATATTTTAGTAGTTTTTTACTAAACAGAAGTCAGGACTCAAAGGGGATCACTGATCCAAACCTTGACCAAGAATGGTCTGACTAAGATATGTTCCCATATACAGTGTATTTAAGCTCCACTCACACTTTGAGATTTGGAGTATGATAATATTATACTTCTATTTCAAGCACGTAAACTTTGACTAAACATTAATGTGGGTTGTTTGTACATAAGCACACATAATATTCTAATTTAAGGTCCAGGTAGCAGAGACCGTGGGAGCATTTTTGGACACTTACTAATTTATGCTGTAAATTAGTGAGGTAGTGGAGGTGGTAAAAGATGATTTAAAAGTATCTGAAAGTGTCTAACGGTACCCTACAGAGTGTTTCCTATGTTTGAACTAATGAATGAGGGAACAAGGGAGCGATTTCGGACACAGCTAGAGTCAGCTATTATTTCCAGATGTGCAGATGGACAGAAAAAAAATAAATAATACCCTTTAATTCTGCTGAATAATGATGATGCCTATGTGTCTATATATTAAAGCATTACCAGCTGTCTTCTTGGCAAAGTGCAGCCTAAGCTCAAGCCGAGCCAAAGCATAAATCTGCAACACCTATTGGAGGTAATGAATGAACCATTATGAAGAGAGAGGTGTCTGAAGAAGAAAGTGAAATTAATGGCAGCTGGCTGACAGACAGCAGTGTTTTAGCCCCGAATGTTTCAGCACGGTCGGCCCTTTTCAAAGATCACTTTGTAAACTACAGCATGACATCAAACTGGGCCGAAGTTTAGATATATTTAAGTTTGAAACACATTTGTCATGCTGAATGAAAATGGCTTATTGACAGCCTAATACAGTATAATGACTGAATACATGTCCAACAACTAATGACCTGCTTTGATTGCGTTTATCAGTCAAATCATTTTTGTTTGAGTGTGGCTCCGCTGAAGAAGCCGATACTCTTGATACAGACTTTTGTGTACATTTACAGGCAGAAAGTTGACATAACATGTGTAACATACTGAGCTCCAATATTATCTACTGGAAGGGACTTTCCATGTTTTTAGCATTATACAGTGACTTTTTGGCAAAAGGATAAACATGTGCCAGTACGGTAGCTGAATTTCGGTATGACACAAAAAGAATATTATTTTTTCAAAGCCTTAGTTTGAAGACAATAAACATCTTTATCTACAAAACTCCTGTTTTAATTTAACAAAATATGCCAAACATCTAGAGCATTACTGTTTAATGCTCTGTTAACACAAACACGTTTGCCTAAAAAGACTATCAAGGCAAACACAAAATAAAAAAATCCATATTTTCCTTTAAGGGCTTTAGAATCTGTGGAGCATACGACACCCTCTGTCCTCACCGTGTGTTCGGACAAAATCTGAGGTGGATTTTAGAGGTGGCATGATTGTATACAAACTCAACAAAACTGACGTGAAGAAACATCCACGAGAGTTGAGAGTGTGTCCATTGCCAGCTAACTTGTGGTATAGTTGGTACATTGGCTATTGGTGCTGAACAACACAGACTTCACAAACGATCCAGCTGTTCAACTTCGTGTGAATGACGTGAGGCGAAAATTTGCTTCCCCTTCTGTCTGAATACACATTTAGACCCTCAGTGCAGATAAAATGAAACTTCACTGGTCAACGAGTGCTAATAATCTATTTCTAAAGCTTTTAACACAGCCACATATCAGCTCAAACACAGATGGATCTCAGCGCCAGGTCAAAATCCAGCCTGGTGTGGCAGAGACAGTAATATCCCCGAGGGTTAATAGCAATAGCACTGAGCCTGTTTGTATGTGGGCTCATGGCTGATGAATTTCTCAACCACTCATGAATCAGGGCTGCACCTCCAATAGCTTACAACCTCCCATAAAACCCCGTACCAAACAATGGCCTGAGGACACAGGACTGCTCAAGTGTATCTCAACAATCAGAGCAACACAAGAACACAACAACAGTCTGAAAATAAACAACTGCAACACCTCTTTCTTTATAGAGAAAGCTACATTTGCATCAATCAGACCACCAACAAAGACCATAATGTGGCTGCTGAGGATGTGCTTTGTATGTCTGGCCCCATTTGGATTTTTGGTGGTGTATTTCTGTTATTTTGGAAAATAAGCGGCCAAACATTTCAGATCGTGTCCATCTGTTTTCAACATCACCAGGAAGTGTCTCTCACAATCAAAGAGCAAGTGTTGCTTTGCACAGATAACAACACAGGAGGCAAATCAATCACAGAAAAGGTAAAGGAAAGAGATTTATTTCTCTACAGCAGCCTCAATAGATCAGTCTGCATGCAGCCAAGTTGTTTTTTGAGAAATGGTAAACCAAATATGAGCTGATTCAACAGGTTTTACACAAAAAGAAGATGACTACATTTTATTTATCATACAGTAACTGCTACAGATGAATGCGGGTTAATGATGGCTAACACACAAACTATCCAGGACGACTCTTGCATGATTTCTCTTACATTTCCACGCTTTCTGTGCATTTTGTCCAATTAACTTTATCCCCTACTGACCACCATTTTCAAAGCATACCTTCTTTTTATGTTGATTTCTAAAACCTTGGTATACTTTGGAAAATGGCTGGCACTAATGCTATGTGTAAAAGACTTGAAGTTAATGGGCTAAAACATGTAAAACCACCAAGAGAGTCCATTAACTAGACAACGAGGACATAAACTTAATATCAAAAGAGGTATGTACTCCCACATCAGAGACAGGAAAGGCTTGGTCCTCTGAAAACAGGTTTGGTAGAAATTAGATCACAGAAGCACTCGAGCTGCACAGGAAAGAGAAGACGGCACAGAAAGTGACAGGGCTTTAGAGAGGGAGCATGGGAATGGAAAACAAGTAGAGGAAGTGTGAGTGGGCGAGTGTAAAGGCATCAGATGCCATGTGCTGTAGGGTGACTCAGACCCAGAGAGTTGGCATGACCATACCAGAGCAGAGAGACAGACTGGTAGGGTCACTAGAGGCACGGCCAGCAGGAGATCGCACTTCACCAAAAAGCAGTGCTGTTGTGCACTTTCAGTATGATCTGGCTGCCAGGGACGAAGCAGGAAGCAAACAAGAGGTGGGTCCAGTCCAGATTACGCTACAAACTGCTAAAGGTCGATGAACTTTATGATGCATACCATCAAACAGTGGCCTTCATTTGAAATAGCCGTATGTTAGATAAAGGCCTTTATTTCCACGTTTCCCTATTTTAGAAGTAAATATTATCAAAGTTTAGTAAGACTTCAACTGCTGATGCCGTTTGCTGTTAATCTAAGCTCAACACTTCCTCCATGTGTACATGTATATGTAGATTCCATCAACAGCAGAGTCATGTCATACCTACTGCTCTGACTCAGTAATTATTCAAATCGCTTCTATGTTATTTTTCTTCTTTCAGTGTGAAGATACTGTCAATAAAACTCATGACGTTCTGCACAGATGTTCCAAATTAAAAGCCTACAAGTGTAGAAGGTAGATGTAAAGGAGGACCAGACTCTTTTGGATAAGCACCCACAGTCAGCCAATAGGAATAAATGTATAGTGTCAGGTCATCTCCTTTTCTGGTGTTCTTTTCCCGGCTACCATAATGGATGAGAAAAGGGTCACTGTTGATGGCGCCCCAGTCGTCTGATTATTTGGCAAAAAAACTACTGTCTGGCGAGCTCAAGCTATGAACACTGTCTCTACAGGCACTTCAGCAACTTAGGAATCAAACAGTGAGTAGCATAACTTGTAGAGTTTTTTCTTCTTAACAAAAATGGGTAACTACAATATACACATTTTGTTTGTCCCACACTGTGCGGTTCTGTTGACGTGCAGCAAAAAGGCACATAATGTTGGTGCTGAGCGCTTTACAGGATTGCTGTTATATGTGCTGCTACGATACAGAGGCAATGTGTTTTGCACTTCAGACTTCCTGAAATGACTGAACACATCAAATCTTCATGTGGCAAATATAAATGAAGCTGCAGACAAATATATGCAAACCTACAGAAATAAATACTTTTGCTAGTTGAAAATATAAAAAAACCATCCTGTCAATCATTCAGCTAACTTTATGCTTGATGGTGTATTTTTGGTATTTTTATCAGAAGTAATTATTCAGTATTAATATCACACAGTACAAACTTAGAACCAGTATCCATAGTCTGCCTCAGCTGGTAATGTGCAGCAGTGTCAGACGGAGAAATAAAACTGCCAGACAACCGGAGAACAAGAGACGAATATAACTAGAATTTCATAACGTGGATAGATTGAATGACACTTGGTTCCAATGCATTTATTCATTTAATACTTTGTTCAGGCTGTTCTAGCAATTTCATCTCACTCTTGCTCGCAAGGCCGACATACAGATTTTTGTCTGCATTTTTTGCTTCCTCGCCACAGAAACTGCTTACGTTTCATGCTCAGTTTAATAAATGTCTCAATAAACAAAAACAAATTCTGTCAGGAGAAAAGTGGCATGAATCCATTTAGGCTAGATCCCAACCCCCATTCCCTCCTCTTCCGCAAGCTGATGGGTTTTGCTCCTCTGGAGCAGCACACTCATCAACTATGAGCATTTCACTTTTGACAACAAAGACATTCTTAAAAATCGGCCATTTCTCCTCCTCAGTATGAGACAACACTTTCAGAAACAGCCACCTGGCTGGCTGCAATCACACACTTCAGTGGAACACAATAAATGGTGAGTCTGAGATGAGAAACTGCAAAGGTGACCAAGGCAATGACGGATACAAACACTGAGATCTGTCCGATTACCTCTCTTTAGAGGGTACAGACTGAAGGTGCATCCACAAATATTGAGGAAAAAAGATTATTTCATGATCCAATTTGACATTTTATAGTGAATTTAACCCAAATTTCAGGACCTCCATTTAAGCTCTTATAACATATGGAACCATTAAGACGTACAAACACACGACATAAACATTTGATGGTCAAAGTGGGATTTCTGAAATGGACTTTCACATTGTGACATAAGTTGTGAGCCAAATGAGACATGTCACAAAACTATCAATTAAACTAAAAGAAGCAGAAGACACAAACCCTGTAATCACAATGTATATGTGTAGGTGTTTTAGTTCTAAAAATGTCATCTACTAGACATCCAAATCCAAATTATCCAAAGTCTATCCACTGATATTAAAACAAATAAATGAAAACTGGTCAGACAAAAGGTGCTACAACCTGATGGCCCTTTTCATCAGTTAATGAGCAGTTTAGGAAGCAAATCTTTTCACTTGTTAACTCCAGTCAAAGAGACAGAAACACTTCTACAGTTGATATAAATAATTGCCATCTTTTGGGACCTACTTTAATAGACCAATCACGTGTTTCATCGTCATTCAAATGCACCTTTGGTTCTTTGTGGAGACACCACCCCAACAACACCTTTGTTGCCAATCCTCATTGCTATTCAAAGATCTCATTACAGACCATGACCCAAATCACGACAAAGCTCAGAGGACAAAATCTTTTTATCATTATGCCAGAGCCAGAGGGCCCCACAACCTGCTGCCTCCTGTTTTCTAAACCTAATTCTCTATTTTCCGTCTCTCCACATGGCAGCAAACATCATCTCCAAGCAGCATTTTTTGCACTATGAGAGGAGTCAGTTTAGGGTCCAGACATTACTCAGTGTGGACGACAGACCGGACTGATGTTGAACCCGGCAGCATTTCAGAAAGAGAGCATCGCTTTCTGCAAAACTACATTTCAACATCTTTAAAAAAGGTAACAAAACAGGCGGTGACCCAGGGGTTTAGGATGCAGACCATGTAATTGCAATGACTCTAGTTTGGGTCCGGCTGGAGACCCTTGTTGCATGTCATCCCCAATCTCTCTCCCCTCATTTCTTATCAGTTCTCTACTGTCCTCTGTCTAAAAATGGGAAAAAGCACTTTTAAAAAAGTACCAAAACAACATCACTTTCCCACAACTTTTCCAGCACTCTCTGTGACACTGCAAAGTTATAATTTGGGAGTGAGAGATTAATGGGGCTTAGATATGGTGAATGATCTCAATAATGGTGAAAACCTGCCACCAACTGGCAACCCAGGCTGTCAATCACTTTCAAAGTCTATAAAGACCAGTGTTTTGGATTTGTATGGTCGAGAGAGTGCAGAGAGTATGGAAAAGCATTTAATTGGCATTAGACTGCGTCACTCAGAGCTCACAAGCCAATCCAATGGTCTCATTAATCGCCACATATGCGAGTGTTCCTCCTGAGCCACGTGTTGCGTACGCTCTTCATCCATCACAGTTGGGCTACATAAGTCAAGCCCTGACCGTCCACCCCATTTAAGCAATTAATCAACATATCTTTCTGTTCTTTTCTGTAGGGTCGGCCAAATACTGTGATGGCACAGATGTCCTCAAGCCCTTGGACGTCACTGTAGTGGAATTTATATCCAAGAGACCCATATGAGCGCTTTGTTCATGACTGCCAAGCTGTTGGACAATTATGAAATCACTATTCAGTTTGGTAAATGATTTTGGCTGATGTTTCGTCAGACGCAAAGAGGGTTAATGGTAAAAGACCCAGAGGATGAGCAGAGATCACACTAGGGAGAAAATCCAGCAATGTAAATCATAAGTGCCCTGGTGGTTCCAATGCGGTGGTCCAGCCTGGACACTGATAATCCCCCTCACAATCAAACAGAGAAAGACGGATTATGATTCCCAATCCCCACAGTCCCAAGATCCCCGGCCATTTGTGTCTGATGTTAATCTTTATTCCAAACAGATTTCAAACAGAAAATAGTGGTACTGCAGGTCATTATTCATTCACTCTTTCTGTATTATTGGAGATTAGTGATTTTCATGTATGCCATTGCCACAGTTTTGGGCAGAAAAGGAAAATAAAACTTTGAAGTAATTATTCAGCTGATTAAGGAAAGCAAAGGGAAGTCGATGTGATTAAAGGGTAAAGTTCATGTTGATATATCAGTTGATATACCAGGATAAACTAACTTTAACTCGATGCAGATCATGTTGGATTGTGTCCAACTGGTGTTTATCAAACTTCAACCTGCTGCACTGCTGTGAGTTTTGCCTCATCATCTCCACCTGTTTGTGACTGATTGAGTCGTTTCCTCTATATTTCCCAACATTTCTCAACTAAGCTTCAGATGGTTTTCTTTCTCCTCAAACACTGCTGCCGTGATTAATGAACGCAAAGTGAATTGTGTATGATTAATCAATCATTGTCACCTGTTGAGCTAAATCAGACAGATGCATCTCATCTCATTATCATAGAAAGATGACGATTGCCTCAATCATAAATAAGTGTCCTTTTCTCAGAAGCACCTAAACTCATTTCCCCCGAAGCTTAAAACTATATTTCATAAATAAAGTCTGTTGTTGGAGGAGGCGCTCTTTCTTTAAGGATAGGCAGTACACCTCCACTATAATACACTGGAGGAAATCCTGAATATCTCCCTTTCATTCATCTATCTGACTGTAATGAATAAAATGCGGAAAAAAAACTCATGACAATGTTTTACATGAAAACATTTTGCATGATATACTGTAACACTGCCTCTTTCGGTAAGCTATAAAACCTACATAAATGCCAGTCGTAATTAATGACAAGATGCATTTCACAAAGGAAACATACGTTGTTGCAATGCAGACAAATCTACACCAACTGAAATAGAGATCTGGACTGCTTCCTCGCCACCAGCACAGCAGCTGCAGAAACTGCAATAATTCAAGATCTCTACAACTGCACGCATCATTTAACTTTAATTAAGACCTTGAGTTGAGACCTTGAATGTGTAAAGTGTACAGTCAAGCAATTTAATACTTTTTTTCAACCTACAGACAGTTTGACAGAAATTAAGACATTGCTCACATTCTCAGTGCGACTGATGCATAATTTGCTTTTCTTTTCATTTGGACTGATTGAAATTGATCAGCAGAGAGAAATTAACCGAGTATTCACTTAAATGGCTCACAGCCCGACAGTATTGTCTATACATATGTTCATGACAAACACAGGTATTAAAGTCTAAAAAAGACGGATTATTTAGATTCCAAGACAATATTTCATCTTAATGATGCAAAACAAAATAAAATGCTCTCTAACTGAATGATGCTGAGAGAAACAACACTTCAACTACATCATACTCAGAACGCAATGGAAAATTGGATATTATGGGGCAATTCATTGCCTTGGTTGTGACATGTATGATAAAAGACTTGAGGGTAACCTGACCATGGTGGTATGGAATAGAAATGGCATAAAATAGGCCATAAAAGCCCAGGAGATACATACAAACCCTTATGATAGCAATAACAAGTCAACTGATTCACTGAACACACAGGCAGCAGGGAGGAAAGGGAAGTAAGACAAAGATGAACATGATGGGGGGGGGGGCAGATAATACAGTGGGGAGCGGAGACGGTGCCTGGGAGGCAACGCTACGCAGTTAAAACCATATTGGAACTATACGTTTGTCAAGATGAAAGAGAGTCTTCCTCTTGCGTCATTAATCACCAGAAAACATCTCCATCAAGCAGACGTAATTAACATAAATAAATAAATAAAGACAAGAATGGATGAATAAAATGATTTGACCAGTCATATTTCAAGAACCAATTAAGGACAGCAATTAAGATATATGGTTCAATTCTGCCTTAGATTCCCTTTATCAGGACAATATGAACTATGGGTAGTTAACCTTGCGTAGGAATGCCAACATTAAGCAGCATCATTAAGTTATTATGTTGGCAAAGTGAAGGTATATTGTAATTAATAACAATTAATAACAAGATGAGTGCACTTTGGCAAAGAGTGTAGCGCCGACACAAAAACTTTGACAAGAATTTTGATAACCAAATAACTGTTTAAGTCATTTCTCAAACGAAAAGGCCAAATATTCTCTGCTTCCAGCTTCTCAATTGGGTTTCTGTTTTACATCATTGTAAATTGAAGCTGGTGAAAGAATCCAGACATTATGTGTCTTCTACACAATAAACAATCTGAATGGTGCTGTGTGTACATAAAGCACAACTCAGAACTCTAGGAACTGCTCAAATTACAGCCGGCATGTCTCACCTCAGTGTCTAGACCTTGGCCTTTTATTGTAGTTCGCGAATGTTTTGGAGGGATATTTGCTGTGAACAAGCCAAAATTTGGATTTCTGGGTTATGACCAGCCACAGTGCAGGAAAGTCAAAGTCAAGAATGGAGGGCAGAGAGAAGAAACAGTTAAACGAAATCTTCAGCAGACATCTTGAAAAACATGGTGGAAATAATTTTTCTACAAATTGGCTGCATTTGTGACAAATTTTTAAGTTTTATTAATGAATGACAAATTTAGGGTCAATGTTATGTTAATTTGTCTGAGTGTGTGTGCATATTTTTGTGTTTTTATGAGACCGGCATAAAGACTGCATAACTGAGGGCTTATCTGCTGCCAACAGAAGCCTCTCCATCCATCTCTCATGTGACTCTGGACGCTGCTCCCACCCTTCTGGGTCTTTGGGTCACCATGAAGCTACATAAATTCAACTTGCACAAAGACATGCACACACACACCTAAAAAAAATACCCCACACCAACACACATATATAGATGAATAAATAACGCTGCCTCTCTGTGTATGTGCCTTGCATCCAAAGCAGACTTCAGGAAACCAGTGAAGCAGGCTGTGGATGGACTGTCAGGCCAAGAGGAAGAGGGTTCAATTCACTGGGGGTTCAGTCAGATTGTTCAAGTCTCGGCCTGACATTATTTGTACAATCACACAATAACCAAACACATAAAATATATGTTTCTTATTTTGATAATTTGACAGATAATTACATTGCAGAGAAAATAAGTAAAACTAAGTTTTACTGATCATCATCTAGAGTTGGGTATCAAACCTCAATGCTTCTTTGGTTTTTTACAGATTTAATTTAGGCCAAGCTCTTGTACAGCTGCATGTGTTTAAACACCATTTAACATTTGAGAACGTTGGCCTATTTTATTAAATGAAATCATTATTTTAGGGGAGTCTTGGAATAACAGTGTTGAAATTCAGGTAT
>NTHP01000426.1:255246-278251 GCA_003416845.1 Oplegnathus fasciatus | reverse complement strand
AGCCTCAGATAAACATTTTAGCATCACTTACACTGAAAGTGCACGAGGAAGGGATCTCTTAACAGCCAGCATGAACAGGAGGAATGATTACAGCAAGCAAAACTTCTTTCAATACTCATTTGGGCAACTGACTATTGTTTTATGCTTTCCTTTAAACGATATAATATGTCATTTGTTATTCCCCTCCAGAACAATAAATATAAGATGATATGACACCTCCATCAGCAGGACGACACCATTTGTCTGCGCCGTCCAAAACTGTTACAAATTGCCATTGCAAAAACAAAAACGTTTTCTCATTCAACATCGCTATGGTTAAGGTTTGGTTAGGGTTTAGGCACAAAAACGACAAACACACTGTATTACACTTCATTTCGCATAATGTAACTCAAAAGCATCTTTCATTAGGCTCTCTCTGCCTGGCCAATGGCCCCATCTTTGAAACTCCCATTTGTAACGCAGGCTGTATATCACTATGACGCCACTGGGGCTATTTTTTAAAAGCTTTTTGACTACTTTTGTTCAGGTTAGGGGAACTTTGTCTTCATGGTTGCAATAATAATCAAATGGTAAATGGCTGGATTTATTTAGGGCTTTTATCCAAAGGGCTTTACAAGGACTTTACTGCCCAAAGACACTTCGACACATGGACAGGAGTAGGTGGGGATCGAACCACCAACCCTGTGATCAATCGCCGACCCACTCTACCTCCTGCGCCACAGCCGACCCGCTCAGTTAGGGTTAGGAAACAGTCATGGTAATGGTTAAAAGAAACCAACATTGACTTTTGCGGAAAACAAGGAGCGATCTCCTGTGTTAAAGTCAAACATTTTGCGAGCTTTGCGGCTCTATGGCGACGTCAAACTACGTCCTCCTTTGCTCCTGACAAACAAGAATCATAATTACTGCATCCGCTAGGGGGAATTTGTCACTTGAACGTAAACATTTGTCAGTTTTGGGCATCGACTGAATCGACTGATGCTGTCGTTTTTCTTGGGAGGACAGTCTCATCAGGAACACACACACTCACACTCAGGATGTCCTTGAACATGCCGAAGCAAAAGAGATATCTGATAAGACTTTGGTGTGAAAAAGGCTACTACTGTTTAATAAAAGCATGATGCATGAGTACAAATGTTATCTAGTGCAAACAACTCTGCATAATGAATCAATGAATCACTCAGTTTATCAGGCTGCAACAAAATGGGCTGAATAACTACAGTAGCTAAATCTAAAAAAAAAGAAAAAAAGAAAGAAAAAGAAAATCAACCGGGCCCATCAGTTATTCCTCCGTGACCTCTGTGTCTCCTTGACAACTGCTCCCTCATCACCAGTCACCACCAGTCATTCCAGTGCCAACAGCATCATGCGTCTCCTCCCCGTCTTGATCTGCCGCTCCGATACAGCTTCCTGCTGTTGCGTGGAGTGGACTCCCCCCGTGTGGATCGCAGCTCGAACACTTCTTCCTGCTGCGATAATCTCTATTAACCATCTGCACTGCCATCTCCCCACAGCTCCGGCCCCGACTGGGAAAGTCGCTGCCACTCCGCTACAGAATATACCTCCTTACTGTACACATCAAACACGCTTCAGGCATGTGTAGTAGATCTGTAGGATGGCAACTGAGGCTGATCCTGCTCCTAAGTACCTGTACTCAGATCAGTAAAGTTATTCCAATATTGGTACTTAAATGGTACAAGCTTGGTAAAACATGAAACTTCCAGGAGGAGAAAAAATGGCTTCTGTTTCTTTTAAAATTTCGGTTTCATTTAACAATACTTCTTATTTTTATGGTTTTGGTCAATATTCTGATCAGTAACAATAATATTAGTGTTTTCAGTCAGATGATAAGGCAGGTTTTAAGAAAAATACAAAGCCAAGATATTGTGTCCAATTCTGGCATCCAACTTTGGTTTCACTTTGCTACCCACTGTCGTACAACAAGGGTTAAAGAATATACAACAAAGAAAGAACTATGTACTCTGGATTAAAGATATTTGTTATAAGGAGAGCTGCAGAATTGTCCTATTGGTCTCTTTATCCAACATCTGACAGGAAGATTGGCACCAAAATGGTGTATGTCACAGAAAGCAGTGCACTTAACTCATTTTAATACTAATAAAGTATGACGACAAACTTTTTACTAATGCAAAGTTGGTGCTGGATTTTATTCTACCGCCTGTATTTTCATAAATTCTATATCCTAACCCTCGCTCACGGTACCAAATCAACAGGACAGAAAATAAAACCAGGCTGTTAAATTTACTCCTTTCCTGTGTAAAGCTGGAGAAGCTACACTTGAAATGAAGAGAGAGAGAGAGATCTTCTGTAATTGAAAGTGCATCACTTTTGTTGAGTTGTATGTCTCTTAACCAATCCCCAGAAAAAGCCTGGCAGGTAAAGACAGGTCAAATTATTCACCCAATCTGCTACTAGTTTTTATTTTCTGATGGTTGTCACTTATGAATACTTAATACCCTGTATGCTAAAGAAATGACATGCACAGCAGACAGTGCTTTTGATTCTTCCATCAAAAATTCAGAAAGAGTAGATTAGACATAACCAACCATTGACATAAACTCCCATAAAGCCGGTGTAGACTTTTAATGCGTTAAAATTCAGTTTACACCAGCCTCTCTCTATTATAAGCTTTCCTACATTAGCTAAACAACTAAAACTAGGCATGAATGCCTTATATGTCCCATATGTGTGCTTTAACTGTGTGTAAGAGGCTAAAACACTGCAGTAAAAAGATGGAGGGAGGCCTCCACTGGGAACGAGCATCAAGGTCACTGAAATTCTTCTTGGAATGAATCTTTATTAGTCAGTTAATTAATCAGTCAGCTTTGTATTGAGGAAAGTGGCAGGGTGGGTCATTTCTGAACTCTTAGGGGACAGGCAACAACTTTGCCTGCACTTCATATCAACTTTATTTCAATACACGAGACAGTGCTTGGCTTAATAGAAACATACTATAATTGAAACATCTGCATGAAGATGAGCAGTGAACAGTGCTGTGTAAGCATAAACTGCCTTTGAGCTCATATACTGCATTGATTTTCCATCACTTCCCCCATGCTGGGAGAACAATAAATCAGTCATTTAAATTGTACTGGCTGTCCAGCAGGGCGGAGTATACCAACCACTGCTTGGCTAGCCACTGTGACAAAGCCCCTGCAGCGAAATTCAAAGAGAAAACTTAGCAGGGGACAATCAAGGACACAGAAGTTTAATTGAGGTCTCAGGAATCTCTGCTGGAGCTGAACAAAAACCCAGAAAGACCCCACTGTTGCATGGCCGCTTAATCTTTTCAATCAAAGCTGTGTAAAGGGCCAGGATCAACACTGAGTGCTCTGTTATGCAATAGCCTCCGTCATCTCCCTTTCACACCCACAAAGCCAACAAATATTGTAGATATGGGAAGAAAAGCCCTCAGTCGTCCACCCGGGCAGCAAACATGAGAATCAATCAGCAGCAGAGTCAATTGATCTTCTTAAGAGCTTTCAGAAGCTAGGATGAGGAAAATGGCTGTCGTGACAGGTCCACAGCTGATAGTGCTGATGTGTGAAGTCAATGCTGATTAAGTCAACGATGTGACCTGATGAAATATCAACCGGGCTGCTTTGGGCCTTATTATCACGGAGTAATTAGTCTGTCTCTTTGTGAACTCAGTACTCAGGTCTTTATAAAAATGACACCGCCTACTATAAGGACAGTTTGATGTGCATTACAACATCATTCTGTGGTGGCTTGTGGCCTCTGAAAGCGGAGTAAAACTGAACACAACCCCAGACGGATCACTGTGAAGATCATGCAGAATTCAGAGCTAATTTAACTTTGTGGAAGCCACACATATACCCCCAGTTCCCCTATAGGCTGAGCGTCAATGTCAAGACTGACACTCAGTAGATGTGACTGACACATGATGAAGGAAGGGGCCTGAGGTGAGGAGCTAAAAAGAAAGTGTGATGCCTGAAAACACACTAAATTCAAACATGCCCTCCAAGTGTTGAAGCGAGAAACAAGGGTGAGGCAATCTGTGGGAAACAACACACTGTTCAAGAAACTTTCAGCAACAGGTTGAATAAAAAAGCTGGCCTGTTTAAACAACGCTGAAGTTACTAACAGATGATTACAAATAGCGTCAACACTCAGAAATAAACCAAACCACGTTTCAGGTTCAGTGTTTTTCTCACTTTCCCTCATCCCTCCTCATTTCCTTAGTGTCTGTCAGGAGTGCTGTTGGTAAAGGTCTAGTCATCTGTACAGGGACAGCTGTTCTCAAACCTAAAAATAACCCACAATCTGTTGTCCACTGCGAACAAAGCACCCCAATCGCTGCAGAGCAGCCATCTGGGGAAAACCTGCCAAAACTGTTGAAGAGATTCACACGTAAATATTTAAGAACCTCAAGTCCAGACGAAAGGGACACCAACGAATAAGATCAATGACAAAAAACTCTACCCGGTTGTTAAACTACTTTGAAGATGAGATAGTGCTAAAATTATTAGTCTATTAATCTATTCGTCTATCAACAGAAAATGTATCTAATAATCAATTTATTGTTTATTGATTTATCAGGTAAAAAAGCCAACTTTCATTTGCTCTAGCTCATAAAGTGTAAGGACTTGCTGCTTCCTCTGTTTTATATCATTAAAAACTGAAGATCTTTGGGTTCTGGACTGTTGGTCGGACAAAAAAAACAGCCATTTTAATGCAGAAGCTTGGGCTCCAGGAACAATTTTCTGATATTCTATAGACAAAAGATTTCACAATCAATTGAAAAAATAATCAACACACTAGCTCATAACTATGAAATAATTGGTCGTCGAAGCTTGAGATGGAACCATTGGAACTTGTTTGCGGTGATTCTCAAAATCTGAGCCGATGAGGCAGACGGACACTTAAAAACATCCTCAGGTCGTCAAGTCAAGATGAAGTCTAGGTGTAGGAGAGGAGTCAATGAAAGCTTCTGAACTCATGTGGACAACAATTTCTCCTGCTGGACAACGTCCATCAACACAACAACTGCCTCTGTCCAAATCCCTCTGACATCAACCTCCCTTACTGTCTCTTTGCCTCTCTTTCCCTCTCTCAGCACCAATCACCCACACAGGGATTAAACCTCTTTAGAGCAACACCATAATCAGGCTGCTCTTTAATCTCTCGTCATTTTCTAAACTCTAAAAATGTTATGGCTGCAGTAATGTCTCTAGCATCACCCCCAATGATTCCCCTGGACGCAACCAAGCAGCTCCCTTATCACACTCTGGCAAAAAGACAACACTGCTGCAGGCCACCGCAGGTGTCCAATAATCCACAATGCATATACGGCCCTGTAACTACAGTACAAATTAAATAACAGGAGGTGAAGAAAAGATTTTAATATTCAGCCTCAGCGCTGAGAACAAGAAAAATGAAATTATTACACAGGGAAGAATTGAGAAAAACATTTAATTTCTGCCATGTGAGCCATCATTCAGCTCTCTCACTCTGTATATATTCTGTATAGACATGCATGTACATCATATACAAAATATCAAGTATAATCATTTGGTAACAAAGTTTATGTCTTATTTATTTGTTGAAAGGATATGTAGGGAAAACAACAAGAAGACTCAAATGAGAACAACAAAACATAACATTTGCTGTGTATAAAAAAGAAACGTACGCAGTAGCAGCACACAGAATGAAAATGTACCATTCAGTCTCTTCCTTTAAATATAGAAAAGTTTTCCAAAGAGAGAAATTTACAGAAACTGCTACTAAAATGGAGGAATTTTGGATTTCTAAATTAGGCACTTGAGAGTTTTATTGCATTACGTTTGTTGTTCTCAAAAAACAGTATTTATTTGAGAATATTATGAATTTCCGTTAAAGTCACAGATGTGTTGAGGTCTACTTTAGATTTACTTACTTTACTTAGCCAGGGCCATGCATAAGTGTGGAGATGGGTGAGGTTTTGGTATCTTGTGTTTTGAGGGTGAAAGAATATGCAAGCTGCTATTTTGCACTAAAACGTAATGATGGAAAATATATGATTTCCTTTGTGTGTTGGCTTGTTTCTGTGTTTTTAACGTTCATGTCGGGTTTCTCAACGTTGCTTTACCTGCTGATTGGGTTGCAGGAGTTGTGCATTTATATTTCCTTGATATATTTGAAGTAAAAAAAACAAAAATAGGTTTGAAATATATCACTGTTCTATAGTTTCCCCCATGCTTCTCTCATGCCCCTAAAATATAATTTGCCATATACTCAAATTGATATGACACCACAAAACGCTCCAAAATTCTCATGCTGGAATGAATGTAATGAAAATATTGCAACCTTAAAATGCAGTCATGAGCCACAAAGGGTTATGAACCCCTGCTTTATGCACATTTATTTGCTCTTTGTTACGTCAGGGATGGTTTGGTGTTGGCAAGAAGTACCCTGCTTCAAACTTATAGTCTATTTTTCAGCTGGCAATTTTGAGCATGGCTTCACCGACTGACCCCTCTCAAACTTTGTACCTCGGGAAGACCCGAGTGAAAATGGTCTGTTACAAAAATGAACACTCAGTTCAATACTGCGGAAGAAGGGCACCTTGCAGCTCAGCTCACAATGTAACGCTGAGAATACAAAGGAGCCCAGGTGGATCCTGGGTGGGGCAGGTTTTGATAGCCCTTTCCACAGGGTAGAGCACAGCTGATGAGGAATAGTCAATTATTTAGACTCATCATTCAGAGTCTGGGCAGTGTCGGTAGGCCAGAGCCTCTGACCCTGTGAAGGCACAGATACTGAGTGAAGAGGCAGTCCAGCCTCTGTACAGTACGCTAACAGGGCGTGCTGAATGTTTCATCACAGCTCACAGATTTTTGATTTATTTAAGGAAAGGTCAACCAGGACAAAAAAAGAGGATAGAGAAAGAAGGATAAAAACATACGATATGCCAAAAAACTCATAATGTCTATGAGCCGATGGATCAACGACTAAAATCAAAAGACAAAAACAATCATACGAGGATTGAAGATATTTTTCACCTGCAGCTGAGCATTTAAATCATGACGCAATGTGCATCATGTTTATGGACACAATTTAACCTTTTTGTTTAACAGCTACTTCATCACTGTTAAAAGACTGCAAGCAAATTTTGAGACTAAGCAAATGAAAACGTCATTACGAGAATTAACAACTACATGTGCAGAATTAGTTCAAACGAATGTCAGAAAAGGGAAAACAGACCACAAGTTTAACCTTAGAAAGTGAATTTGTTGGCTTTGGTTGGCATCTGATTTATGAGACGAAGAGTTTTATACTTTCTGTAGAAAATATCACTGTGACAAACATCGAGTTTCCTGTTCTGGTTCATTCTTTTGCTACTGCTGATACTTCCTGCATGTGTTTTAAAATAAATGCATTTCACTGTGGAAGTGCGGACAATGACATTTTTGGTGAACTAACATTACCAAAGATTCCATATAGTTTTCTAAAAGTAGTTTTATGCAGTTTTTGCCCATTTTCTTCGGGCGGTTGATCATTTCGCAACATTGCATGGATGAAATAGCTTTTATTACATTGAATTTTTGACTCCACTGAAGATACAGTGGTGTTGAAACGTTAGCCTGTTTGCACAACTATAAAGCTCAATAAAGAAGAGCGGCTTAGAGAACGAAGACTGACGTTAAATCTTTTTGACAGCGAACATGCAGAAGCATCTAGCTACACTGAACAAAGAGGTCTGAAAGCTCTCGAACTGTACACAACACCAGTAATCCCTACAGCAGAAACAGTGAGTGTTACATGTATTAGACAAGCTATTATCAGTTTAATGCATTGTCGCGCCACAGTTTCATAAAGCTTCTAAACAATGCAAATAAAATCCTTTTAAAATCTAAAAAGGATGTTGGTGTATTAATGCCTCCATCTGCAGTTACAGCCTCATGTTTCCTTCCTCACTGAAGAATAAGTTGCATCAGTGTCACACAAACAAGAGCACTAGTATTGAAGCACTACTTGTATGGTATATAATACCTTGAGTATCAGTATAGTTGGAGAAAAAGGTCAGATCAGTGCATCCCTACTTGTCAGTTCTCACTGGTAAAAATATTCTTTAGTGTTAGATCTCTATTTCTCTGAGCATTCGAGATGAAACTGGGAAATTAGTCTGCAAAACTGCAAGTGTAAAGAAATTGACCAGAGATTACAAATCAGCATTATTTCAATTTGCTTACATACAGTAAGAGGCTTATCCCACAGGAGATAAAGGGTAAAAGTTAATTTATTGTAAAATTATTTGGCGTCTGCTCATTCTATCAGAATATAAGCAAGGAGAGGAGAGAGAGAGGGAGCAGGGAGGAGGGAGGCTGAGAAATTATACAGGAGGAGATCAGCACATCTATCACTGTCGCTGTGCAAAGTTAAAGCTCGAGTGGAAATCACAGAGTTTGGCTCGCTTAAGACTTCAAGGACACACACACACATTTCCTGTGGGGTGTCCGGGGAAGTGTAAGTGAGGGAAGGATTCAGAGGACAGAAAATGTTGTCAAGAGCTGCAGCTGACAGAAACGCAGGCATGGTTTGACACATTACACCTTGTTCACACAGAAGTGAAAAACATCTGCAAAGGATGTACGCAGACACGTTGCAGCTGGACTGTTTGGGCCAAAAGTTGCTTCATCACAGAAGAATATCTTTCAAAGAGGAGAAATCCCCTGTGAAAACGAGCGGGGCTTACACTGTACAACAATCCTCATTCATTTTAATGGTAAAAATGTAAACAGTTCAGTGATACTGTGATACAATACTGTTCATCTTCTTCACCTTCTCAGCTGGTATCTGGACTTGTAATTGACTCGATGTTGTTTTTTCCTCACTTAGAAGTTTTCCTACCATCTGGTGAGTCTGAATTTTTAATATTCTTTCTACAACAAATTTTATGAGTGGATCTGTGGCTGAAATGTCAGACTTCCCAGAGATATGCATGCAGAGTCTTGATATGTAGTATATGGTCCTGGATCAGGGCTAGTTTGGAACTGACTGGGGTCTTGACTAAATAGAGGAAGCTGAGAGGTGGAGTCTTTCACAAACTACTTGGCAAGAAACAGGGCGCGTGCTTGCTGTTGGGACGAGGAATCAACACTTACCAGAAACACCCGGTACGCATCTTTCCTCGTGACAGAACCCCAGCACGGGTCTGTGTCGTTGTACTTCACACTTCCAGCGCTGCAGGAGTGGTTTCCACTGCGGAGGCAAAAAACACAAACAAACAGAGCTTAATGTTCAGCCCCGACCGTGTGAGATGTTGCCATCTGAAACTGATGCACACTGCTGACCACCAGCACTGCTCTTTTAAATTTAGACTTTGAACTCGCACGTGAAATGTCCGAGTTCACATATTATGAAAGACACAATCGGATGAATCGGCTGAAGGAAAAGCTTAAACTTAAAGAGTGTCTCTTAAAAGTAATCACAAACCCCTGTCGTTGTTGCATGACAGACCGAGCTTTAGTGAAATCATCTGGTTCTGCCCATGCAAGACGTCTGCGGATTGTGCCTTCAGGCAAAGCAAACTGCTTTTGAAGTCTCAGTTACATCTCACATTTAGTCTTGCTGGAAGGTTAGCAAGGTTCGGACTACAGTGGAGGAGAATTTAATACGATAAGACAGCGTCAGTGTGCTGTGCCTCAGGACAGGATGAGGTAGGCCCCCTTTGTCACAACAACAATTAAAAGAAGAAGAGGACAGAGTTGAACTTGTTCAGCTCAAAATCACAACTGTGATTCTATTATTGTGAATTAATTAAATGAAACTGGAAATGAAAGAAACTGAAAGTGGAATTAAAAGTTTTTCAAATACTCATTGAAGGTAAAGTGGAAGTATTAATAACTTCGTGTCCTGAGGAAAGATCAGATCAGTCGAGGTAATCATTCATCTTTCTGTCAGTGTGCTATCTGTGTGTGTATGCCACCATTGTGGCTGCCAGCTTAGCAAAAGGCAGGTTGGCTTTTAGAAAGAAGCTGTGATTAAAAGAGAATCTCAGTGTGTCTTTTGTCCCTGTCTGGTTAGCGTCTGACTCAGCAAGGAACGTGGATCAAGTTTGGTTGTTATAGTCCGGCTAAATTTGAAAATGTGTCTTTTTCTCTCAGCTTCGGCCCTCCGTCCACACTAAGCGTTTTTTTAACGAGTTTTTGTGCGGACGAGGAAAAATCTGCTTTTGGAAATGACATCAACGTCAACTTTCTGTTGCCTATAACTTTCTCTGTAATCACTGTGATGTTTAATGTCAATTTAGCCACACGTCACATCTACTTATACTTATGCACGCCAAAGAAGAGATTCAGCCATTTTGTTGGGATGCATACTGTTCTCACAGGTAAACAGCGTTTTGAAATTTGCCTGGCTTATCATTGGACACGATGCAGGTTTATTCTAGTTGACTCCGAACTCTGAAGTCAAAGAAAGTAATTAAGATAAAATGGTGGCAGTTTATAAAAGATATACTGATTCTTTGAGACTTAAAGTTTGTGACAGTGATGTTTTTAATAGTTTCAGGCAGTTTCTAAAAGTTTAACTGTCACCATTCTGAAATCATCTCACTAAAACGACACTAAAAAGGGATTGGCTATTTCTGTGGTCCAGGATCTGAAGGGCAGAGTCTGTAACTATATGAAATACCTCATTCTCACCCAGTCTTGCCAACGGACTGGTAATAAAAATCTGTCTGGAAGCAGGTCAACATGACTCAGATGCCAGGAGCACCGATAAGAGGTCAGCAAGCCTACAGGCCTCTGTCACCAAAGCTTTATTGTCTTAATCTTGAGTTCAGAAGGTGACAACAGGACCAAAGTGTGGGGGCAGAGGAGCCAATGAGAGGCAGAAGTGCTCTGTCTTGCCAAAAGGGAAAGTAGCAAATGTTCCAAACGTTCTTCAAGGAGAACATCTATAAAATCCTTTTATATATAAGTTTTATTTCACAATAAAGCTGAGAATGAATGTGATAAAGTACGTATACTGGTCTTACCAGGCTACTTCCATTAGCGATATAGGCACAGCTGCTGCGTAGATGGCCAGGTCTCCGTACAGATAGACTATGATGCAGATGTAGAACATATTCACGCCAACTGAAAGACAAAAATGAAAAGATCGAGACACGAACGACTCAGATGTGTGCCGAGTTTGTCTACGTGAAGAAAATCAACAGACTCTTAAAGTAACATGAGGTCAAGAGGTTACAAGCAAACACATTTTTCATCTTCATCAGGCGTCCAAACACTTCATCTTAAAATATGGCTGATGGACCACGTGTGTCAAACTTTACCACTATGGTGCCATCTCTATTAAAATGCACTCTCATCCACACCTCCGCTCATTACATCCCTCCATCCCTTTTCTGGGACAGCAGCCTGTACAGCAGAGGCACATCTTATTGGTCCAGTGAAAAATATTAATAGCATTAATTAAAAAACCAATCACTCCATGAAGGAAATTTTCCTCGTCAGCCTTTACTGTCCACAGCGACGAGCTCTTAACCATCTGCCCTTTTCTCTTCATCCACACACCCGACTGGCAGCTCCGACCCGGCCGCCTTTGCCAAGACAAGATCGAGAGCTTTCACCATCAGACAGATCATCACAGTGCGCCACACATCCATCACGCTCTTGAATTCTCAGAGGGGGGGTTCAACCGTCCAACTGGACCCCTCAGCTAATTCATTACTGACAAGGAAATTAGAGCACAGAGTCCATTAAAAAGAAATAAAAAGTGACAGATTCACAGCTTTACGGGGTACAGTGATTCTTTCATGAATTAGGGGCTGAGGGTGCCTATCAAACAGTTAAATTAAGCTGCGATAGAAGTTAAAAACATAAAGGAACTGGCAGCCTAATAAACAACCATTCATCTATCTGTAAAAAAAGCTGTTAACTGATTCACAGCATAGAGACCAACATCAGAGTCTGGAGGCCTACAGAGTACTGCAAGTCAAAATTAGCTCATACTCTTCTAGAGCTGCAGCTAAGGATTATTTTCACTATCAATTAATCTGACGATTATTTTATAAAATGTCAGACAACAGTAAAAAAAACAACTCCCCATTACTTATTGTAATGTCTTCAGATAGCTTGTTTTGTCCGATAAACAGTCCAAAACCCAAAACTATTCAGTTTACAATGATACAAATCAGGCAAAAGCAGCAAATCTTCACATCATGAGATGCTCACGCTTAATGACTGGATCAGAACTGGGATTTTACATATTCTTGGTTATATTCTAACCACTTTTCAGCTTAACCACTAGCTGCGACCAAATAGTTTTGTATTTGTTAAGTGGCTTTTAGGGCTGAGTTGTGTATAAACCAGAACGGTATTGTTATACAGGGCCAATAATGCAAGGTTTGTCTCTACGGGCACACCACGTTTGAGGATGTTTCTGCGAATCAATTCAAAAGTTAAAGCTTCTTAAACAAAACACCAACAAGTCCTCTCAAAAGTAACACAAACACAGAAAAGTGATATAACTCATTACATGAGACAGAAAGTCATATTACAAAACATTTGACTAGTAAAAAAGTAAAAGTGGGAATATGCATTATATGTAATTTTGAAAGTAATTTCAAATAAATCAATAAAAGCAATAACCACATTGAATGGGGCAATCAACAGAGATGATTGCACTGATTAAAGTATTTTGAAATGTTATGCTTCAGCCTTGGTTCGTTTCAATTTCATTAATATTTTGAAAAAAAGATGCAAGTGATGTGAAAAGTATGACATGATTATGATTCTGTGGGAACTTTTTGACTGTGAAAATGAATCCTCCTGAATTCTGTCAGTCACTATTTCTACGTTTGCTAGTTCATTCTCAGTTCTGCCGGACCGCGAGGAGCGCTTCAAATTCTGACTTACGCAGCCTTACGGTGCTTTTAACATTCGAGAAGTTAAATGAAATGAAGGGTTTTGTCGAAAAACAAAAAAACAAACAATACCAAGCGCGAGTAATGAGCAGAGCTGCATGAAATCCTGTGAATTACAAATCCACGTATCATTACAAAGTGAGCATTAACATGTCCGCTTGCCTTTGGGAGTGATTTTTGGATGGTTCACGTATATAATTTTTTTGTCAAGTGAAGGTGCAGCAACAAAAAGGTCCAACTCTGCATTTGAGGGTGCATGAAAATAAGTAACAAAGTACAGTATAAGCACTTCTGTAGTGAAGCAACTGATGAAATATTGGTCGACCTCAATATGATATTATGATATTAAAATATAGTCCAGATTCAAACTGAGAAAAAGAATTAATTCTTTCTCAGTCTTATTTCTCACATTGTCAGCTGAAGAAACAAACCCTTCTCTACGCTGCATAATGTCTCCTATGGCACAACGTTGGACGAGGCATATTAGTGTCCCAGTGGCAGATAGCAGAAACATGACGTACTGTACTCTGCTGCTGCTGTCAGTAAGCGATAGCAAGGCGAGAGCCCTGCATGACCACAGGGATGCAGACCTTCACGGCACTGTAACTAATATTTCCCAATTACCCAGAGCCACAGGCAGAAACGCTGCAAAATGGGTCTTCACGTAGGAGCCCGGTCTTTCATGTTGCTGTGAAACGCATCACTATCCATCATCACTTTGCTTCTGACTGACAGCGGACCTGACAACCTCTCTGTGAGCAGCTACAGAAACAGCAGCTACTATTTAAGTATTATTTTACTAAGTACATAATATGGGATGGCACTTTTATGACCTTATATAGGTTTAAAAGTGGGGAATTAATGCTGTACATTACATAATAGGAATGGGAAAATCTGTTATTTTAAGTATCCTATTCTACAAAGTCTGCTTTGACCTCCCCTGCAAAGTGAAATTGTTTTCATGGTCACAAATAACTCATGAGATCGTGCCGTTGTCAAGCTGAAAGCCTGAAATAAAGAGGAGGAAAGCGAATTTCAACTTTGAATTTCACCTCATTAATCTTTCTCTCCTTATATACGAATTCTACTTCTTGTGGGAATATCAGCGTGAAATTCTGATGAACTGAGATTATAGACTTCCACAAATCAAATCTAAATTGAGCAAGCACCGGAGGCAACAACACCATTAACAATATGTCTCTAAAAATAAGTAAACAGGGCAGAACAGATTAAAAAAATGTCCAGTTTAGATCTGCCTTGTCAACACGACGTGTGTGATGCAGGTAACAGACTGAATTTCTTTGTCAGTACACAATAACTAGAAATCAATAGTTAACATCATTGACACTAGGGCTTCAAATAATGATTGTTTTCATTATTGATTCATCTGCTGGTTATTGTGATCTGTAAAACACCCAAACACAGAAAAATACCAATTTCCTACAGCCCAAAGTGATCATCAAATGTCTTGTTTTGTCGGACCGACAAAATCCAGAGAATCAATTTAGTAGATCACATCTGAAAACTTTGAACCATCACACGCTTGGCACGTTTTGCTTGAAAAATGAATTACTAAACAATTTATCAATTATCAAAATAGTTAGAGCCACTTCATTTTCTCACGATCGACTAATCGACTAATTATTGCCGCTCTAACTAGCCATTGGGATCTTAGCTAAAGCCGACCGATGCCGGATTTTTGACAATATCAATATTTGAGAGTTAAAAAGAGAAACTGATGACAAAATCTCCTGGTCTGTCATGTTTATCAAACAAATACGACAATGTTATTTCTGTAAGTCAACTCATCGTCGAGCTTATCCGTGATTATCGCCATGTTCGGGCTCATAACATCCCCACACCTAATCGCGCCTTCAAACCTCATATTTCAAGCATGAGCAACATACTGTATGTGCAGATACTGATATATCTGCTTTAAGCTGAAAGTGGGCATTAATGGCAGCCGTGCCAACATATCAGACGGACTCTAATCTTATGGTGACCGCTCACAACGTTACCTTGAGAGTGGGAAACACCGTCTTATAAACGGCCAAATTCATATCATACAAACATACAAATCATACAAGTACAAGTCTGACAGACAGAAGCAGGCAGTAGTAAAAGGTGAGATACGACGCAGCAATAACACTATCATATATGCCATACATTTTCTGAACCACTAATGTGTTTTCCATTTCTTATATGACCTTGCCATACGTTATCACTGTGCCTCTTCTTCGATCAAACTGCCTCGTAAAAGCCACTTAAAGATGGCACTATTATCTACTTTTTACTGCGGTAAAAACACGCAAACACATCTTCAACCCAGAAATGAGTTTCCTGCAAAGCACGAGTCTTACAAAATCTGAGCTACTTCTAATACTTTCTCCCCCAGAGCTCCACATATGCCTCTAACCATCAGTAAACAGAGTAGAGGTCTGAGTTACAGACAACATAACAGGACTCACTTGGTTTCATTTTGAGAAACAAATCGAGCTTTCATGGAGCGAGCTTCTTTCCCGGGACTCAACTTGTAATATCGATCTGTTGGGTTGATCACAGTTGGCCATTATAACAAACTCCCTGAAATTAAAGTGCATCTCTTACCAAGCTGACACAGGAAACTATTGTAGCAGTGGCTTATAGAAAATGATTGGGCTGCAAGCTGAAGCAAACACGTCCATTTATCTTCCCAGTGGCTCAAGCACTCCAGATTTTCATTTTGCCAGTGCTCTCGATGCTCAAGTATGACATTTAAGTAAAAGTCACTGAAGTATTAAAAATGGATGTGCCCGTGTTTGGCTCTCATTAAAGACAGAAGCCCGGGTTACAGCGGAGTAAATTACTATTCGTTGCCATGGCCCTCCGTATGTCAGGGGAAGGACGGCTCACGTTGAAGAAACAATCCTGCCGTTTGCACAGCCGCCATGTTAACCACCGCATCACATCTCAGAGGTAAGAAAAGCTGAGACAAGATGCTGATGCAAGGACAGCGCTCTGTTAGTCTTCCTCTTTGTGACTTTAGCCAAAGTCGCCTTCTAATCAACTTTCAAATCATCAATGTGAAGGTTAGAGTAACACCTTTCCACAGTGGTGCAGATAAACCAGCCCCCATCAACATTCCTGTCAGTGGCTGCAGGTCAGGCTGATACGATACCCATGGCCTTATTCCAAGCCTGCCTTACCGCTGCTGCTGTTGCCACGTCAATTTCAGTCCAGGAGGAAGTCAAATGCCCTCTAAGAGTGCCTCTTCAACAGCAGGAGAGATGCCTTTTAATTGCCTGCGAAGGTGCAGGACAGAAAGACAGCGTGCAGTCATGCCTACAGTTTATTATCTGTGAAGAGTGGGGAAGTGGTGTTAAAACCGTTTTACCGTCCTGTAACTCGATGGACTTGTTTGCACTACGTTCTTGTTATTTAGCTCCTTGAACACATGAAGAAAGAGCTGAATACGACGGTCAGTCCAGACTGCAGTTTGCCCTCTGTTGATTTTGTTTCGATCCGCTTTCCAAGAAAGAGGAACTACTGGTTATCAGATGTCAACATCTGTCCCCTCACGCCCATAATCCCTTACAATTTAGGTTTGTTTCTCGTGGTTGGTTTGAATTAAGTTGTCACTAAAAACTGCACAGCACATTCTCTTGGAAGAGGACTGAGATTTACATTTTCAGACATTTTAGTGCAATTGTAAACACTTGCATGTAGAATAAATAGCTCTTAATGGCCTGATTTATTCTTAGATTTAGCAGATTATTTAAAGTTCAAAACTATAAAATCTGAATGCTTACTGACTAAGAGGCAGAGCCAGAATAAAGAGCCTATGGCTAAGGCTGCAATTTTCATTATCAATGAATCTGCTGAGTATTATGTTGATTGTTCCATTAATGAAATGTCAGAAAATCATGAAAACTGCTCATCACAAGTTTCCAGAGCCCAGGTTGACATATTAAAATTGCTTGCACTGTCTGACAAACACTGCAAAACTCAAATATATTCAATTCACCAAGATAGAAGACTAAGAAAACCTGCAAATGATTACCATTTGAGAGCCAGGAACCAGTGAATTTTTGGCATTTTGTTTGAAAAATTTAAAAATTACTTGATTGTCGAAATTGTTCAATTTACTGCAAGATAAATATTTTTTTTAGCTCTAAAATAAATTGCACCAAACAACCTCAATGTAATCGTGCCATTAGATAAAACAGTAATTAAACATGCAAGATATGATCGGAGGTGTAAAAGAGTAAAACATAAACTCACACTGATCAGTTAAAGAATTAACAACACACACTGACATGTGCAGAGGTCAGGCGTACTGTATGGCAGCTACATTTGTGCATCCAGTGACCTGTGAGTTTCCTGACAGTTGTACCAGTCCTCAGCATGTTTTACATAAATTATCATTAGTGTGAGCATGCAGAGGTCATCCAGAGTTCAGGAGCCAGTTACACGAGTCTGTCCTTTCTATTAGTGCTCTCACCTGGAGTCTACAACTTTACTGACACTAAGTAAGTTACTTAAAGGACAAGGGTGTAGGATTTAAGTGGTATCTAGCGGTGAGGTTGCACTCACTGCAACCAGCTGAATACCCCTCCCCTCACCCCTGCCTTTCCAAGCGTGTAGGAGAACCTACAGTGGCTGCCACTTCAACGTAAAAACGCGAGAGGCCCTCTCTAGAGCCAGTTTTGGTTTGTCCGTTCTGGGCTGCTGTAGAAACATGGCGGGCTCCGTGGAAGAGGACCCGCTCCCTATGTAGATATGAAGGGATCATTCTAAGCTAACAAAAACACAACGATTCTTAGTTTTAGGTCACTGTACACTAATGAAAACATAATTATGAATATTATATTCCATTTCTGCCAACAGATCCCCCTAAATCCTACACAACAACAACAAATTTACCATGAACATCTCTCCAAGAAAAGTGGAATCATTGTGGACTAAGAAAATACACTGGAATAGATAAAGATTCTTTTTTCTCGATTAATTGATTAATTGCTTGGTCTCTGCAATGTCAGAAAATTGTGAAAGTTCTTCACAGTTTCCCAAAGTCCAAAGTGACGTCTTTAAATGTCTTCTTTGTCCACCCAACAGTCCAAAAATATTCAGTTTGATATCATATATGACAAGCTTGAACCAGAGAATGACGATCAACTAATCGATCAATCAACTAATTGCTTTAGATTTAAGCTGCTAGTTTACTTCATCAGAACTGCTTTTGGGATGTTCAAATAGCTGCAGAAACCCCCTCCCCCCACACCTTTCCAATGTCAGATTGGGGGGGAGAGTCAGTTTCTGTAACTTTCTGAAATTAACACTCCGACATTCACGGCTATGCAGAGGTGAGACGAGCAGCCAGGGTTTGAACTTCTCTCTCTACACAACTATCTCTCTCACTTTTAACGTGAACAACTGAGTGTAACAATATGAATGCACTCCAGGAGAGACAAATACCCAAAAATACTGTTTAAATATCTCCAAAGTTAAATAATATCACGTCTCCAACCTCTCTACGACAACCCAGCTTTTCACTCCGCTTTCCAGTGTCGGACAACACATCGTACGAATTAGTTCTGATCGAGTATAATGCGACCCTTAGTCCACAGAACAAAGTATGAAAAACTGGACTGAAAAATACTAATAGTTGGCACTGAATGTGTGGCAGATTTGTGATTCTTTTACTCAGTCTTTGATCAGATTAAATCAGAATGTAGCTCGTTTTAAACTGTATTTTATTTAAGTTCTTTAACGGTCGCTTTGAGAAGTTTTGCGTTTTGGTATTAGCACAAAATTCAGATATCACATTGGTACTAATACCTAAAACCTTAAATGACACCTTGCTTGACCGGTTAGATTTCTTCATTTGTGCACAAACAGGAAGCTCACACACACACACAGGTATGAAAATTCAGGATAGCAGGTAGAAACGGAGCTGGGCGGTGCTGTCAGGATAGACAAAAGAGCTGCGTTTCCCCTTCCCTCGTTCAGCATGTGCTGGGACTCGTGCCTATCTAATTCATTTCTGATTAGAGTCACTGGGCAGCTTTCCCACAGCATGGGGAGAGAGAGAAGAGGAGAGAAAACTCATTTCCTTACTACCAATCGATACCTCCACGTGCCTCACTTGCACACAGACTGTCTCATAGTGGGAAAGGTCATCAGCAAAGATTTTTTTTTTTTCCCCAGCACTTCACCTTTAACGGGCAGGACAGTCGAGCTGAGTGACAAGATGCTGGATGGATAGGAGCACACTGCAGCTTTAACAGCATGAGCTGCATGACGGCATGCATGAGCGCGTTCACACGTGTGGGTGTGAACATGAGCCGAGCGGACGTGTGTTAAACTGTGTGTGCCGAGTGCTCCACCTAGTGCTGAAATGCTGAAGGACAGAACATGTCAGCACAGATGATGTTGTCAGAGCTTTGACCTTTTGTTGTTCCTTTATTCCTGCGACAACAGAGACGCCGCAGACTGTTGACTCACTCGCATCCGCTTAAGAAGAGCCGGTCGGCGTAATGCAAGCAGACAAGGGGAGCGAGGAGATGAGGAGAAGGCGCTGCATGCAGACACGGCCGGGACAATGTACTGATATGAATGAGGAATGTAAAGCCACAAGGTTGTTCTGTGTGGTTCAAGGTGAACGTGATTCTGCTTTCAATTTGCCATGCTTTCAATTTGCCATCACAAGTTAACACAGGGTTCATTAGCTCCCAAATCATTCAGGCAGAGGCCTTACAGTCTTTGTACAGGTTGTACCCCCTCCCACACACATGCACAGGAGGGAGATTAACAGCCTTGATGGAGTCTCAAACAGGTAATTACAACCAAAGGCAATTTATCCATATATAATTACATCCAATTAGAGAGCCAGCAGCCTTCCTTCGTGAATGTGAGGATTGGACAGAAAAGGTGTAAAAAAAAAAATCTTTTGTGAATTATCCCACACAACCTTCACTACCTCCATAAATGTGACACGTGGCTAATGATGGTGGTGTCTGCGGTTAACTGAATAATGGGTAGTGAGAGTAGAAGCTCGAGGCCAGAGGAATATTACCTTTGTTGAAGAACATGGAGGCCATTTGACCCATCTCAACCCGCTCCACGATGTCGAAATGATTGGCGTGACCTCCTGATCTCTCTGTGAAAACACAGACGTCATCTAGATTAAATACCATAACGCAGTGCAGGTAAGTCACATGTCAAAGAGCCGTCCGATGATTTGATTTGATTTCACTTTATTGTCGAATTTCTCGGAAATTTGCTTGGTACACTTTGACATAACAGAGCAGTTTCATTGTTTGCTTTCACATTCAGTGCTACAGAGGCACACACGTCACATCAGATGGATGCAGTGCACCAGAACCCATTGTAACATGACTCCTGGCCTACTGAGACCACAAGCTCGGATTTAACAGTTTGACCGACCGAGGGACAAAATGGTTATTTAATCTCTTCAGTCTGATCATATTATGGTTAAAAGCATAATATGAAATGGGTTAAAATGTGATTCAAAAACTATGAGTTTCAAAATGAGTTTACTGTTTACCATTATTGAGATTCAGTGGCTGCAGTGCTCACATTATATGTGTCGAAATAAAGGTTTCACACCATTATCTTGTTAGTTGATAGTCAGAAAGTGTTAAAACATACTTTAATGAAACTCAAAATATCTAATTCATGTTTAATAAAAAAACCTCCGCAAAGGTTAACTAAAAGTTCAGTTTCAGCCGTCTCTGCTGACAAAATACTGCCTTCTCCATCTTCTGTTATGATGGATGTGTATTTACCAAGAAAACAGCATCAGTCGTTTATCCAAATCCCTAAAAACTACCACTTCTATAAGTAATGTGATGTTTTCAGGAGGTCAGGGAGGATACAAAGGTCAACAAAGCCTGTGACTTTCTCTCCAACTTAAACTAAGTAGTTTCAGTAGTCATTAGCTTTTGTGCCTAAACTTAACCGAAGTGATGGCAGATGAAAAAAAGGTCAGGGAGTCAAGGCATTGAAAAACTACGTGTTTAGTCTTTTAAACTGGAGGACATCATGTGACTGCGTCTAGTTCAGTTTAAAAACAGCTCAACCTCGTGTTTGTTGTCAGTGACAGTAATAAAATCAATGCACCATAAACACTTGTCGTGCTCGCGATACTTACGAACAGACAAGATGGGCTTCGTCTCCGGCTCTGATCGGCCTCGACCCACGATGTCATCATCCGAATACTCGGAGGTGGAGTCGCTGTCATTGATCTGTGGAGATAAGAGGAGTGTGTAAAGCTCTATTTTAGTTGCCTGTTTTCCTAATTTCTGAACATAAACAACCGTCAGTTTACAAGCAATTAACACAGCGTTTATTTGCTGAGTATGTGACGCAGGGGAAGGCAACATCTGGAAATTACAAGCAACAGCTGGGAAGCACTTTGGAGAGTCGAGGGCTTCACAAGTCACACCAGCCACATACCCACACATCACTTTTTATCATTTCACAAATTCACTGCAGATTAATGTCAATTAGCTGTCAATGATAGTCAACTTTGTGGGTGTCATCAGCTGCATTAATAAGTGACGCGTTGGCTGGGACTGAGGGAGGAAGAGGAGATGAGGAGTGACAGGAGCTAATGGCTCTGTGACAAACAACAAACAAGCAACAGCAAACATAAGCACCCCAACAAAATAACAGATTAACATGTGCAGCTATGGATGACGTCAGATGACTGCTGGTGCCTCAGGGCAGTGGTGTGGGAACAAAGTCAAACTAACTTTCTAAAAACGCAGTCAAACGTCAGGTTACACGTAAATCTGTGAATCCTGCACACGGCTGCAGACGTTTAATTTCTACTTCATGCAGGTGAATCAGAGATGGAGGTGCAGCAGTTTTCTATGATGTAACCAGGACGGAGTAATGTTCAACATTACTGTAGTACATCGTGATTTTGACTTCACTTAAAGTCATAATGTGCAATATACTGTCATTAACTGGCTGACAGAAATGAATTAAAACAAAGGCCATCTGAGAAAACAGCTTTAACGCGTGCTTAACATTTAATATGACAGCTAAATTAATCTGCTGTTATTTTCTGGCTTTTTCATGATGTTATGTTGGTAACACACACTTTTACAGGTCAAATTATAGTTTCCTATAATTTCCTAGAGAAGGAAATTAATTGGAAATTCATCGGGAGGCTCCTGGAAAGCACGACTTAATTTGGAACTAATTACAGGCAAATGGAGACGACGTTCAATTGGTACACTTCCAATTAATTAATCTCAATTCATCGCTGGCGTAACCGAGAACAACCTTTTCACTTGTGATACTTTAACACGGAGCATCGTCTCCATGCGACTCTTATGTACAGGGTGCATGTCTTTGAGCTGTGAGCAGTTCAATCGTACAGTGATTTCACTTATTTGACTATTTTATTTGAACAACGTCAAATAAATATTTTACAAGAAAAAACCTGAGATTAGAGAAAAAGTCAGACCAAAAAAATTGTGTGGCAGAATTTAGATTTTTTTTTCTACCTTTTTTAAAATTTCCAAGCCCCAGAAATCATCTCAACAAACCCCTCACAACCCCTTATGGGATCCTGACCCCCAGGTTGGGAACCATTGACCTACAGAGTCTTTAAGTTGCTGCACCGCAAGTCCGCTTAAGGATGCAAGATGTGAAATTTACCTACAGGCAAGTATATACTCACACAATTAGTTGATTAACCAACTAGTTGATTGACAGAAAATTTATCTCCAACAATTTTTATAATCAATTAATGATTTTGAATCAGTTTTTAAGAAAAAAATACCAACATAATGTGGTTACAGCGTCTGAGACGTGAGCATTTGCTTGTTTCATTAGTCTTCTACGACTGTAACTTGAATATCTTTGGGTTCAGGACTGGTGGTCTGACAAAACAAGGAACTTGAAGACATCAATTTGGCCTTCAGGAAATTATGATTTTGACATTTTTCACCATTTTCTGACTTTATAAACTGAGAAAATAATCACCAGATTAATTGAAATAACTGTTAATTGCAGCCCTTACATAGAGGATCAAGTTTGTAATCATAAATGAATAATAAACTAATAATTTATATGACTTTAAATGGAGCAGGTCCTTCC
>NTHP01000426.1:221037-241788 GCA_003416845.1 Oplegnathus fasciatus | reverse complement strand
AGTGTGTAGGCAGTTCCTGGATGACGAAGGCATTGATGCCACTGACTGGCCCTCACGTTCCCCAGACCTGAATCAAATTGAGAACCTCTTGGGCGTTATGTATCGGTGCATCCGACGACGCCAAGTAGCGCCACAGACTGTCCAGGAGCTCACTGATGCCCTGATCCAGGTCTGGGAGGAGATCCCCCAGGACACCATCTGCCGTCTCATCAGGAGCATACCCAGATGTTGTCAGGAGTGCATACAGACACGTGGGGGCCATACACACTACTGAGTCACATTATGAGTCACCGTGATGAAATTCACGCAAGTTGGATCAGCCTGTGATTTCAACTTCAAAATCACACTTTGATTTTTGGTGTGATTTTGAATCCAGCCCTCAGTTGGTCGGTGATTTTGGTTTCCATTGACCGTTGTTACGTCATTTTGTTCTCAATGAATTACACAAGGTACAGTTCAAATTTTGAACTTGAATATTTCGTTCATCGAGATCCGATGTGTGATTTAAGTGTTCCCTTTATTTTTTTGAGCAGTGTATTTTATGCATATAATATTAAAATTATTTGAAATAAATACAAATTGACGTAAAATGTCATGTCGCGTCTCTAAATTTCATCAATCCAATCTTACATTTTAGGCACTCCAAAGCTGTTGACAGCCAGTGAGCGGACAGGAGCATAGTGATAGTGATTAAGTGACATATAAACTTGATTGACTGATTGATTGATTGCCTGGTTGTCAGATGACAGGATATAGTTTTTAAATTTATGACAGTTTACAGAGGAAACCTCAAGCAAGGCATTCCCTAACACACTATGACAAACCGGTCCTCAAATGTCACTGTATGATGCCCAGTGTTCAGGTAGAATTGATCTTAATGTAGAAACATGCGACTAAATATTCAAAAAAAGGGTTATTAACAGGACAGGTGAGGCAAGATAACCCCAACAAATTACAGTTCAACCCAAAAGGAAAACAACATGTTGAAAACTCCATATGTATGGAGATGTTCCTCGTCATCGTCCACCACGTGACGAACTCAAGTTATCTTCTTTTAACCAGCAAAAGGCAAGGAAGGAAAAGACAGCAAACATGTACGCAAACAATGCAATGTTTGAAATACTTTTCATCAATCATCTTTGCAAATGTTCTATGAGGAAACACTGAATGTACTCGAGGATACAGGGCACCTTTAATTTTGTTTTGTTTTTAACTGGACTTTTTGAATTCTAAATTCTCCAGCTTTGGATGTTATAGAATCCGGGTAGGTCCTGATTCTTCTTTTAGCTTTTCTATTTTACTGTAGGATTGTTTGCTGTTGTATCTGACCAGATTTTCAACTGGTCAATAAAAATTGATTGATTGCTTGATTGTATCTCAAGGAAATTGAATCGAACGCAACTGGATTTTTGGTTTTGTCTGTGAAGACGTTTCATCTCTCATCCAAGAGGCTTCATCAGTTCGTGCTCGTTTAACCAGTCTAGCCTGGTTCACAGACAAAACCAAAAATCCAGTTGCGTTCGATTCAATTTCCTTGAGATAACTATGACCTGGATGAATGAGAATATTCTCAGGCTATTTTGGGATCGTTCTGCCCTCTCGTGGTAAGAAAAAACATTAACACAGTGTGCACAGAGGGGAAAGTTATATACTTAACACTTTACTTGCTCTAATTTGTAGCTACAGTACAATTACTCTTAATTAAAAACAACTCATCAGAGTTCCTTTAACTTACCATCCAGTCAAATACAAAGAAAATTGTCAACTGTTTGAGGAAAGAAGGAAAAATTAAAGAAAATCATAAGTAACGGCAAATCATGTGATGAAAAATAGACTAAGGCAATGCATGTTTGAGAAAGCAACTATTCAAAATAACTGATTGCATTTTTTTACCACATAAAAGTAATCTGACTTGTTTAAGTAGTTACAAGATAACATATTACCCCAACCAGATCGCCTATTGTTGGTTTTTGATTTTTTTTTCTCTTCCTTTTGGTTTATTTTGCTATAAATCATCACAGGCTGACTTACTGACATCAAAAGTCAAACACTCACCTCTGGTTCCCACCTGGAGGCTTTAAAGGATTAGCTTCAGGTTAGGAGTAGTTGAGGGAAAGTTGGTGTTGACGTCCTCAGAAGTGTCTCTGTGGAGATGTGTGTGCGGATGATGGGGTGGGTCAAGACGAGGTGAAGGCAGCGGCGTGGCTGTCTGCTGGGTAATCCTGTCCTTGGCAGGCGGAGAGGAGGACTCACTCCTTAACTGCTCATCCTGACTGCTTAAAGAGGCCTCCACACACAGGGTTTCCTCTGCAGGACGGGAGGGGCGGGGCAGAGGGACGGAGGCAGACACACTACATAGTTCAATACATATACATGTATACTATGTTATACAGCTATATCCGATAATGATCACATACAATATTAATAATGCTATAAAGTTTGCTCAAAGAGAAACTTAACAGAGGCTAAAAGTCTTGTTTTCACCGGCCTCCAGTGGTTTAACTTCTCATCTTGCTGCAGTGATGTAGAAGTGTACTCCGGGGTGTGTCAGTACTCCGTGACATCACTGATGGGTGTGGTTACAGATGCACTTTTCTGACCACACCCAGAGACACATCATGAATCTGCCAAAAATATGCTTATAAAAGTTTATTGGAGATACACACAGATATAAAATGGTTATAGTAGTCATGGAATCGATTGTGATCAATTTGCTTTCGTTTGTTTGTTTTTTATTGTTGTTGTTTTTTTAAGTGAAGCAAAATAGTCATTGTGTGTGTCAAGTATCCTACTCTGGATTTGGAATCAACATGTCAGCAGGTGTCTTTGTTGTCCGACCCTTTAATTTGAAGATAAACATAAATTTTATTGATGCTGCACAGGAAATTGTCACAACAGCAGAGAAGGACAGTTTAATAGTGTAGTTATGTATGTAGAAAAAAATACATCATACAATACTAGTATGATGTAGAGTGGAAAACATGTAATGTGATATCAGAAATAAAAAGACCCGGGAGATAGTAATAACAGCGAATAAAAATATAAAACTGCAGCTGACAGAGAAACGGATGGGTCAAAAGGTGGCATCATATGCAGCTGCTAACATTAAGTAAAATATGACACATAAAAAGAGAGAAAATGCACTTTAGCTTTATACAATTCAGCTGTCTACACCAGCCGCATAACAGTTAGCATTTTACTCGCAAAGCCCGAAGCCCAAATTGTTCTTTTCTACTCAACATGGAACTGAGCGCAGTGCTGCAAGTGAGCATATATCTGGTGCTAAAAGCTCACTTGAAGTGGAAGACTTTAGCGAAGCTTCAGCAGACGCAGCAGAGGTGACAGAGAGTGACGGGATGGGGGATGTGCATGAGCGGTGGGAAACTACTACTGCAGATTACAGTGTTGAACAAATAAAATGTACATCCTTTTGGTTGCACGCTCTCAGTCTCTTTATTATTGGTATTGTACGGTGGTTCTGAGAGCTCAACGCACTGCGGCTTAAGAAAACACAAAAAAATAGACAAAACACAAGCAAATAAAGAAAATATCTTCACCTGTTCGACAAGCTGCGCATTTAGAAAAAATGCTGCAAAGCGAGAAAACACAACCAAACACAGGAACGCTGCAAAAAGCACAGGCGACAACGGAAACTGTTTCCAGGGGACACTAAAAAGTGATGAACACGGCTTATTGTTGCTGTGGTTTGTAACTCATGAGGGCATGTTGTCCAGTTGGTGAAGTTGCAGCACGTTGAGCTCTCAGGGCCACCGTAGTATCGCCCAGTTCAGAGTAAACATTATGTTGCCTTTAACTTTGGGGAAGTTGATTTTTTTTACCAAAATTAACTGACTGCATAATAAAGTGTTACAAAATAGTGGATTTAGTGTAAAATTGTGAGTTTGCAGATAGAATATCTCTACATATCTGTTGAATATGAACTCCCTCCATTCTGCACCATTAAGGCTGTTGCTTCAGTTCACGCAAACACACGACACATCAGCGCTGTGTTTTCTCACCACGAGTCACTGCGGCATCGTGACATGAATAATGACGATCACACACAGATCGCACAGTCACATACACGGATATACACACACAAACAAACACGGAGACACAAAGTCCAGCAGCAGCTTATGGGGCTTCACAGAGCTCACAGTAAATGCCATAACGATTGATCGCACACTTGAGTCCGGCTGAATCGATACTCTTTGTTTTCTGCTCACAGCGTTGCCCTGCTGCTCGGCCCCCCCGCTGCTGCGAAAAGGCCTCTGAAGCCGCATTTAGGCCGCACGTCAGGCTTCTGAAACCAAAACACTCCAGTCCTGAGGGTCGGGTTCACTGTCTCTGTGCAGATCAGGGAACCAAAGCTATGTAATGGAAACTCTGAGAGCACTCAGCTGGTTTGAAAAAGGCAAAATCCTCTGTCCTTGATTATTTCTCTGGCGTTTTTTAATCATACAAAGGACCACAGGGCATGATGTTGTCATACAGCGCAGTCAGGAATGATTAGAACAGTGACACATTTCGCTTTCCTTTGGCTCTGTGCTCCAGCGCGTTGGATTTGAAATTAATCAGTGACTGTGAGGTTAAAGCGCAGACTTTAAGCTTTAACAGAAGGTTTTCACATCCACATTAAGTGTAGGAATTGTAGCCCCTCTTACTGTATGAAAAGCCCCCCCAGTTTAAGGGGACAAAAAGTAAGTGGATAAGTGGCCATGGCATTGTGAATCCTTTGCAATCAGTGTCTGAAGTGACATCAGTAGATGATACTCAGCCCATCTTTAATCTTTGCTTGTTTTGGGTTTTTTTTGCCTTCAGTCTGGTCTTCAGCGAGGAAACGTATGATCAGTTAGATTGAGGTCATGTGACGGACTTGTCCAGTCAAGAGCAGTCCATTTGGCCATGACGCTTAGCTGCTTAGTTGGTTTGTCTGTATGTTGAGGATCTTTGTCCTGCTTGATTATCCTAAAGTTGGGAGACTATGTTAAAAAAGAATCAGAATCAGCTTTACTGGCCGAGTATCTGCACACATACAAGGAATCTGACTCCGGTTTGTCGTTGCTGTTAATGTACTTGTACACAGAAATAGACATGCGGCTAAAAGCAAGGACAACAAAGCTGAACAAAGGTTAACATAAACATTTAACTACTATGTACAGACATAAATATATATAAAAAAAAGTATATGTATAAAAAACAATGAAATGTGTAGAGAGAAGAGAAGGGAAGAGGAAGTAGAGGGCTGCAAGTCCTACACTAGTCACCCCGTATGGATACAAAAACCTTGTAATTTAACAACATAGTCATTGTTTAAGGTCACATTTACTGTAATACAGAGCCAAAACAATGAAAATCAGTGTCCTGATACTTCTGACTGCACCGTGTACGAGCTGTTAAACCCAACACATGAGGAACGAGGTGTGGACATGTTGCAGCCTCAGTGTCCTGCATGTTTTCCTGTGAACACAGACTGTCCGGGAGAGAGGCTGAGGAAGGAAAAAGACTCAGAGCTGGGAAGAGAGAGCTTTTTAATTAGAGTGAAAAGACAAAGGTGACATGAGGTACAGCTTGAGAAAGATGAGTTTTCGGTTTATGACAGAGGGAAGTGACTCAGCTGCTCTGACAGGAGCCAGTCTTGGTTATAAACTTTTATGCCACGGACGCAGAAAATAATTTTTCCTGTTGGCTGACAGGTGTCCATTAAAATCACATCACAGACAAAGCTGAATCTCTACCTGAACCCTTTTAAGTGGACGTGTTGTTCTCTCTGGTCAGAATGACGCCGTAACCCCTGAAACATAAGCCTTTTCAAGTCTGTCCTAAAACAATAGTCAGGTAACCATATGTACATTGAAACAGTTGCTGGCTGTAATCATTCCTGTCCACACTTTAAAGATGTCTTCATAATGCACTCCTGATTTAAGTGATGGGGGACAAAACCCAGAGTCCTTGTTCTGGGTAGAAATGTATCCCAAACTTTATGTGAAATGAACATGAGGCTTCAGCAGCCTGAGTTAATCAGATCAAGTGGATATCTTCCAGAGTTGCAGTGTTTTTACTGTAAATCTCCCTCTTCATGTTTCCCGGACAGTCATTCCTTGTTGAGCTGCAGTAGAAGTAACAGAAAGAGAGAATTTTGCATTAAAAAGGCCGTAACTTTGGAAGATAATCACTTGATTTGTCTAAATCAGATTGTTGAAACCTCAAATTCAGATGTCAGTCTGGAATGTATTTTTTCACAGAACGAGAACTGTGGATTTTGTCCCTCGTCACTTCTGTTTGAAGGAAGGGATCCTTTAGTATGAGCAGGAGGAATGAATGCACATATGTGCACCTGACAAATTGTGCACGTATCCTTTAATTTCACTGCATCATGTGCGCTTTGTCAACACACCTCATCCTCACTGTTATCTTCACTTTCCTGAACACACAGCGCTACAGAAGCAGGAGAAAGGTGTGGTGGCAGAAGCTATCAGGCTCTGTGAAAGTCTGGAAAATAATAAATTAAAGAATGTGTGGGGACTTTGCAGGTGAGCTGCAGCAACCATGGAGTTCCTCAGCTGTTGATTTTCTCGTTTTGATCTGGAACTTTTCATTTTGACATTTTGCAGTCTGTTGTCAGTTTATATAATGTCACTTTGTTCGCCAACTTACCATAAGGTATCAGGTCAATCCCCAAATCTGTAGATACAAGGTAAAGTCAAGCTCTACTCTTCCTTACATTCTGATTCTAAGCTTATATAAACTCTTTCCCACATCTGCTTCAGAGAAAAGTCCCCAAAGGTTTTATTTCTGGTTTTGTTCTCTCAGAGGCTGAGGAAGCGATCTGAGCGACAGCAGCAGACCTCAGACCAGCCCTGAGTCTCTGTCGTCGGAGAGGACGGCAGATAAGCTGTGGAGGTGACGAGCTCCTCGACGCCTCAGCAGAAAAATCTGACAGAGCCTGAGACAGCACAGAGCCCAGGTGACACATACAGAGTGGCAGTTAAGTTAGCAGTGTGTGTGGGGGTTTATAACTGTGTGTGTGTGTGTGTGTGTGTGTGTGTGTCAGAGAAATGCTTGGCTCCCTTCATGTTGTCTGGAAGTCCATCTGTCGCCCCAGTCAGGTCTGCAGGAGTCACATGTACGGAGAAATCGTCCTGTGAATGCTTAAATGAATGGATGAAGTTTTTTAGTCTTTTTTCATCCCACTGCAGAAATCTTTTATTTTATTAAGTAATCTCAATTGAGTCTTTGAAACCTTATTTTCTTAAAACAACCAAAAAATATTTCAGTGCATTAAGATTAATTTCTGCCTGGTTTAGAATTTCATCTAGAAGTGGTTGTCTGTATTTTACAACAAGAAAGGGTAAAAGGCAGCTGACTGCACTAGAATCAAGAAAAATGAAGCTGAGCACACATACTGACACCTGAGCCAACTCCACCTGCTGATAAAGATCATGAGATGCAATTAAAAAGCTCCAGAAAAAGCTGTTGAGTTAAAGGTATAACGAGTAGGATTTTCCTGAAAAACAATGTAGATACTCATATAAAAATAATCCCTCTCAATCATCACTTATGACCCACTAGAAGTGTGTGGCGGTGTCTGTATCTGCAGAGACCCCGAGACCTCTGCCTGTATTTTCTTATTTTGCTGTGCTCTGGACGTTTCTGGGCGTCAACCTTTGGGCAGTGGTATGTAGCCCCCAGCCAATAATAGCGCACAGGGCGTGAGGGGCGGGACTCCATAAAAACGTCCAGTTTGTAAGCACGTGGGACCACCAGAAGCTTTGAGCCGGGGAGGAGGGGCCAACTTCGACTGTTGCGTTCACAAACAGCAACCGACAAATCCTACTTGTTATACCTTTAATATTAGTTTGTGAAAAGATTTGAACTGGGCTCAAATCTTTAGTTTACAAAGTGTTGTTTTCTTTTGGAAACTGTTTTTACTGCTCTGGTTAAACAACTGATTTCTTCACTTGTTTAAAGAAAATAAAAGATTTAAGAGATTAAATTACAAACTACCTCAATTGACGAGATGGATAAAGAAAATAAAAGAATGGTAACATTTTTTTCCAGTGTGTGGATGATTTACCAAGCAAGCATTTTAAGCGACACTGTGCAGAAGTGTGGAAGAAAAGTCATCCAAGGCATCCAAAACAGGCTTAGAAACATAAAACATTGAGCGCTTTTGTTGCACGTCATGCCCCCCTCTCTCCCCCCATTTCCTGTCTGCCTCTTCACTCTCACTCTGTCCAATAAAGGTGAAAAAAATGCCCAAGAAATATCTTTAAAAAAAAAACAAACATAAAACATGGCTCTGTAAAAAAAACAACTTGTAGTACAGTAGTGCGAGTACAGTAAGTGGACCTTGAGTTGTGATTATTTGTTCCCTCTTACCTAAACCTGTGACTTCTCCACATCTCTTTATAATCTGACCACTGAAAATTCTGTTAAGTTTTGGTCGCACGTCCTCTCCGGCCGCCCCTCAGACCGCCAGGCTGTAGCTTCACCACAGATAACGTTATTTTAAAATTCTTCTCCGTCCCCCTCCGACCATTAATTGATGACGTCCAGATTCAAGCAAATATCAAACACGTTTAAAATGCATTTTGGGTGGTTCTCACTGAGCAGCCTTTTTATCTGTTTTTCTTTTATTGGTTACACAAATAACTTTAGCTCCAAACTCTTTAGTTGAGCCTCACTGCTGCCAGTTCAATACTGGAGCATTGATTTACAACTGCAAACAACACCTGCGTCACAGGTGTCCAGTCATACTGTCTGGTTACTAAAAGTTAATCCACACCTTCCAGCCAAGCAGAATTGAGAATTTTCGGTGGCCTTGGTATCAGAAACGTATTAACTACACCTGATGCATTTCCTGAGCTTTCATAATGAAGACCAGGCTTTGATCACTTTTTCTTAAAGACATTTTCTTCCCAGTGCCAACCTCACTATCTTTAGCATCAAGTGGTAAGAGGCTTTTCTGTCCTCTTTTTACCCTGTTGAATTAATTCATGAATACGAGACAGAATTAAATAGTTTGATAACCTCATGTAACCTAACACAACCTCAAAAAGTGTCAGCCACTTCAGTACAGAAGAACAGAATTAATGAATAAAATGATGAATGAGTCGGTGGAAAGAAATTCATCAATGAAAGAAGAAAGGAAGGTGAGTGAGTTTAGTTGAGACGCTGCAAAATTCTCCAAACAACAAAACAGGGTAAAGAAATTATTAAAAATTACGTTTTTTTGTGAGAAAATGTCCAAAACAAGAACATAATTTGCCAGTGCGGTGCAAATTTAAACTAATTAGTCACTTGTTTATCTGAGCAAACAACTCATTAAATGTCATTTTGTGTTTTTTAAATGTCACACCTCTCTAAATACACCACTCTTGCAATGTGAACTAATAAATAACCGGGTGAATGAATTATGAATGAAAAATCCCACACAGCCCACCTCAGCCTACCTCAGCAGCATCCGTCCCATCTCATTTACCTCCCCTCACCTGGTTTCCTGCCAGTTATCCCAGCATCCTCTCTGCAGAGCTGATTAGAGGCCCCTTCCTGTAACAGAGGACAAGACAAGGACGACGCGCTCTCCGTCTGCCAGGAAAGCTCTTAGATTTAGTCGGTCTGGCCGAGGCAGAGGCTGCGGCTCGATGAAGACGGATGGTCTAATCCCGCGAGGAGATGGTGGGTTAAAATGGCGGCCTGTGAGGTGGCAGTCACACAGGACTTCATTTAATGAGATAATCACAAACCGCTGTGGTTTCTAGTTGTGATCTGCAAGTCAGCATTGTTTAGTTTTTGCTCACATCAAGCATGTTTGTTTGACCTCTGGAGCGCGTCTTGCTTTCTTGCCTTCAGGATGATGTTTGAGTCTGTTGAAGAAGTATTCAGATTATTTACTAAAAGTAAAAGTTGCAATACCACACTATAAATACACTCAGTATGAAGTCAAAGTCCTGCATTCAAAATGTTACTTAATTGAAAGTACAGAAGTATTACCATAGACATGAAGTATTAAAAGTGACAGTACTTGTTCGACAGAATGGGCCTGTCACTGTTTTATCATTATATTACTGGATAATTACTAGTGATACATTAACATGTAAGCAGACCTTTAATGTCTTAGCTGGTCGAGGTGGAGCCAATTTAACTGCTTTATATATATATACGATATACATATAATAATGTATACATATATATATATATATATGTATTTAGAAGTATAAAGTAGCGTACAATGGAAATACTCAAGTACTTAAAATTGTACACTACAGTTTTTGGGTAAATGTACGCAGTTACTTTCCACCGCTGATTTCCGGTTTCCTTATAAAGATCAGCACCGATGGTGATCTATAGATCACCGTAGATACTAAGTACACAAACTAATATTATCATCATCATATTTAAAGAAAACACTTTGCTATAAAATACCATATTTACAACCATCTTTTCACAATATTATTTAGCAAATAAAATCTTTTATCTGAACTCCTCAGTGGTTGGAAAGGTTAAATATCCATTTTATACTACAAAGCAACAAATTCTGTGTGCTTCTTTCCTTCTTTTAATATTTATGGATAATTCGAAATAATTTCAAAATCAGTCTGCAGTTGATCAAAGACCATCATGATAAAATCCACAATGTCAAGTTCTGAAAATTCAGTAAACAGTGAACAGTTGTGAGTCCACGTGGCTTCTGTTTTAAAGCTCTGTAGTCACTTGCAGATTAAGGATCGTGAACCGAAATAATTCAAACACAAAAATACAACAAAATGAACTTTTCTACTGTGATTCAGACCAAAACAGTGAACTGTACTTTGGATTTGTGCCCCGAGGTTAGTAAAGGTTAAATTTTTAGTTTTGTGCAGTTTGACCAAAAGAAAATCTTAACTCAAGATCCACTTACAACCTTTTTCTGAAACTTGCAGCTGCGCCTCGCAGTCTTCCTCAATGTTTGCAGATGGCTCAGTTGTTGTGGAGGATGATCGATGACAACTGAAGAAACTCCATCCGCTGAGGAAGACCGTCAAAAGTGGTTGAGAGCTCCGGAGAAAGATAATAAGTGGATCTTGAGTTGTGCCTCATTAATCATTTTGTTGATGTGTAACTGAATATTCTCAGCTGAAAGGTCCACTTACTAGTTATCTGAGATTTCAAACTGTATCTCATGATCTTCCTCAGCCATGAATGAGCTTTCAGTCTCAAACCGTGTCGATGGTGAGTCTCCCGGTGCCTCAGCATGTTTTCACTAGAGGGCGCCACACAGCAGTGAGAGCGTAATCTCAGTGCTTTACTCCGTTTCTTTTTCACAGTTCAAGTGTCTGCTCTTCTGACTATCTTTTTTTCTCTTTTCTCTTCTCCTGACTGGACACTGATCTCTTCCTCCACCTCCTCTCTCACCTCTGCACTCTTCTTCTCTCCTTTTTTCATCTGACAATCCTTGGTGCAGAGAATAGTTCTTTTGCGTTTGCTACCCGTCATGCCCTACTTTTTTCTTGACTCCATGTTCACACTGGAACTTAATGTTTTCCCTTTAAATGTGACTCAGATCTGATGTTTTCTAATCCCTCTGATAGATAAAAAGAGGCATATTGTTGCTTTGTTATTGGTTTAAGGCATGGCAGTGCTTCAGAAATACTTTGGTTTTTGATTAAATACCTGCAAAATAAATGACGTTCCCGTCAGCCTCAGCTAGCTCAAAGCACCGCTGTGTCTAAGTGAAGCCTCACAGAGATGCTTGTTGTTTATATCCTGGTGCAGGTCGTGTCGTTGATGCTGTTTCCTCAGTCTGTTCAGTCATGGTGGCTATCACTGCTCAAGCTAACTACCCACTTCTTCTTCTTCTTTTAGTTCTATACAAACCAGAAACCTTAAACACATCATCTCTTGTGCACCTCATGACTTTGTTTTCACAAGAAAGAGCCACCATACACAGGTGTTTAGGTAAAAGTTTGATCATGAGAATTGCAAAGCAAACGCTTGTAATTTAGTTATTTAGTTAGTTTAAACTCAGATGCATATCTTATCACACTTTAGGGTGAGGATCCTTTAAGATGAAGATGTGAGTAGACATGAAGATGCTAAACAGACTCTGTGTTTGTTGTCCTGGTGGCTCAGCAGGTTTTTATCGCCCACTCCCGTCGTCTGGACTCAAATCTGCTTCTTGACCTTTGTGGTGCGTCTTTCTGTTTCTTTCTCCCACAGCCAATGTCATATTCACTCTTTAACGAAGAGGAAATGCTATGAATGTCATCAGCTTAAAATGAAATTATAAAAGGTCATCTCCAGAAACAGTTTGAATTTCCTGGGGCGACTCGGATTCATTCATTTCATGGAAAACGATGAAGAAAAAACAACACAATTTGAAGGAAGTTAAGTTGATTTCAGACTTTGTGGCCGCGACTTCTTGTTTTATCTGATCTTACTGAATCATTTTTACATTGTGATTTATTTCTTCATTATTTTACATCCTGCCTGTGTCCTGTCTGTCCCTCTGCTACCTGTTCTGATCACCTGTCGTCAAAGTCCTGCCTGCTGATTTTTGGATGTGTTTGGTCTCATGCCTGCACGCTGCCAGCTGTAAGCCTGTGTATTTGCCCTTTGAACTTAGTAAAATGCCTTTTACTTACCAGCTGGCTCTTAGTTTGTGAATTTGGGTTCTCATTTTCTGTTGCCAGGAACCTAAACTTCAACGCAAATGTCTCCATGATACAGAAACCAGTTTAATATTAGAGTAACGTAGCCATTTCCACCAGGTTTCCAGAGTATAAAGTTAACCAGCTCTGAAATAGATTTACTGGAAGTAAACCTCACAAACTGCAGTGCGTCATATGTACGGCTTTCATTCGATTGGTTCATTTGTTCATTTAAGCGTCCTGCACATATCGTCTTGTAATCCTGTCTCTTAAAAACAAAACCCAAGATGATCACACAGAAAATCATAATGTGCAGTTCCAAAACTTAAAAAAGAGAGAATTTCAAAAGCTTTAGTTTCCATAACAGAAATGTCTCATTATGAAGGAAACAGTACTCTCTCCGAACAGCCGCACATTTTCTGAACATCTTGCCAAAACAAAAATGTCCTCATTAAAAAGCCGACTCAACATGTGACCTTCAGACGACCAAAATAAATCAATTAATTAATTAATTGTTATATGTCAGATAGCGGATTCCAGGTCAAACTTGGTCAGTATTCCACAAGTTATTTATACATTTACAGAGACAACAGAGAGACGAAGAATACTCACACTGCTGTCTTGAATTCTAGTAATCAGTAAAGCAGAAAATGTCACGTGATCATTTTCAGCAGCCATACGATGTCTCCTGACCTTTAGTGATTGTATATAGTTTTACGAAACCAAGACGCAGTGCTCACAAGGTTTTGGAGAGGTACAGTCCAAAATATAAATGGCTGATATGATAAAGAATTACTGTGACACTTTCTCAAGGCCAGAAATGGAAGATTTATGCAAAAAATGACGCAACGTTTTGGCCTTCTGACCTTCGTCAGGTACCTTCACATGCATTGTATGGTGGTATATCAGCTGAAGATGCAGACATTTTTGTTTATATTGTGTACTTTAAGCAGACATACGAGCATGTGAATATATTTTACCAAAATAAAATGGATACACATCACGTTTATTGATTGGGGGAACAAGCCAATTTCATTATCTAGTGTGGGTGATCTGTGTGGACATGCTCGGAGTTTGGTGACCTTTATCGCATCGTTTCATATCAACAGACTGTTCTAGCGAAGGCATCATTGCTCCAATAATGGGCACAAAAATCTAAATGAATAATGGAAGTGCATTAGAGCTTTTTCACACGAGTATAAACTGATGTTTTTTAATAAAGGAAATTTTGAAATTTGTTCAGTTCTTTGTGAAAGTCTGGGAATACCAGAGAATTTTACAAACAGGTCACTTTCTAGGAAAAGTACAGCGGCGCAGTGTCACAGAATGTAAATTAAACCTTGTCCAGGTGGAGGGTTTTAGCTCAACTGCAGTGGGAATCAAACTGAAAAGCAACAGTCAAAAAATGAGAGTGAGAAATCACAGCGTCAGGTGGAGGAGGAGCTCTGACTTTATTAGGAAAAGTCATGAAAAAGTTGTGGAAATTTAAAACCAGGACCCAACACGTTTATACAGTCTGAGACACAGAAAGACAAATATCAGACAGGACAGAGTGAGACTTGAATTACTAACCAGCCGTCTAACACAGGGGTTGGCATAGCAACCAGGTTCTCTTTTCTCTGATAAAGCATGGTTGTGGTGGATCATGGGAATTATCAGTGCAGCTGGAATGCACCCTCGACCAATGACAATACATTTCTCAAGCCAGATCTTATATAAACTGCAGGTATGTACACCATTACACCATAACATTCATGTCCACACAAAAGAACCACGTTTATCTAATCTTTGTATTTTTACTCTTTTTGTGTGCTGTTAAAGTCTTATTCATTCAAACTAACCTTCAGTCACATTTTGTTTTCCAGACGTTCTCGCTCCCGACGGTGTTAACCTCTCGGGCATCTTTGACCCCGACCGGCGGTGCCTGGCTCAACCTGTCGTCCCACCAAATGTCACACCCTTTGACATATTGAGACTATATGAAGTGAGCTCTGGCTCGGCGCAGGAGAAGGTTGGATGCCATATTTATAGACTGACCTTTACTTTACCCTGCACTGGCAGACTTAAAGAACTGTATGTTCATGGGCCTGCAGCATTGTGAGCACTCAAAATGCCACAGGTTTGGATCCCACGCATGACTCATGTTGCTTATTGACAGAGGTGTAGATTTGACACGTAACTCTTGGACTCAAGTCTGATTTAAAGGATAAGTCCCATGAAAAAATAATGAATTGATCCTAACAAGTATCGTGTGTGTATCAAAGCCTGACATGTCTTCTTCCTCCATTGTCGTCCAAAAATATTAAAAACACATCAGTGAGAAACAATATATTTGGGAGGTGTTTTTAAAGATTTATGTCTCCAGTAGGAACCAATGGACTTGGGACTGAGAGCCACAGACAGGGTAGGGAAGTCAGAATGTATTGTAGAGACGGACTAACGCCTTGTTGCTTTTGGTCTTTTCATTGGATTTGTTGACAGTAACAAACACCAAACTTTTTTTTTTAAGTTACAAAAATGAAAACTTGAGACTTGAAATCAAAGTCTCAAGTTTTGACCTAAAATGAACTTAATCTCAGCTGTACACAAACCACTAATGACCGCACAAGATCAGCATTCAGAGACTTGAAAAACTTTGCAACTTGACATGCAATTTGTGCATGAGGACTTGAGACTCAGAGTTATTCTAAAGGACTTGAGTCTTGTCTCCAACGACTTGAGAGTTGACTCGGACCCTGACAGCCCTCCCCACTGTGTTCCACCTAGTGAACTGGAGGTGCTGTAAATAAAAACGGAAATGAAATGGAAGTGAAGTGAATTAAACAAAATGAAAAAATGAGAATGACTAACGCGTAAAAAGCATTTCTCATCAAAACCAAAAAATGCCAGAAGGTGCTGAGAGTTCACATATCTCATGGTGGACTTGTGTTCTGTGTTGGCAAAGGGGGAACGAACCAAAACCTTCCTGTTCCTCTCTGCTGTCACTATCTAACAACAAAAAGTAAAGTAAAAATAGCTCAAGACCTTTAACTAAATATTATCTGTCATAGTGACAAGATAATTTAAAAGTCTTCGGTTTGTTTTGGCGCACTCAGCCTGGCCACGTTGCCTAATAAACTGCCTTGCCCACACTATCAATAATAGACCGGACAGAAGTAGCTCCATTGCATTTGAACAGTGTGTCGACAGAATATAATAGATGTGAGTTATGATCTGTGGAGATCTGGCCAGGAGACTGATTATCCGAGAATAGACTTCAGTCTCTCTGTGAGGGAGATGCAGGAGATTTCAGATAGACAGCGTTCTCAATCAACACAAACATTACAACATTTGTCGTTTGGTTCTGGGAACTGATGCCAAATCAGCTCAAATTTCCACAGAATTAAAGTAAATTATCAAGTTGTTCACGAATAAATTATGTAGATGATTATTTTCTTGGTACCTGTTTAAACCAAATATTACACATTAAGCAAGAGACAAACATCTAGGTTAAAACTTGGCTAAATTCAGTGTTATAAAGTCAGACGTCTTACAGCTTCGTAAAACCATTTCACTGTATTTTAATGTGAAGCAGGTCTTCACAGCATGTTGAAATATAGTAATTAACCAATTTTATCCCAGTTTTAACCTCAGCATCTAGAAAATCTTTTGACCTTAAAGGTGCAGTATGCAGGATTTAAGGGGATCTATTGGCAGAAATGGAATATAATATTCATAATTATGTTTTCATTAGTGTATAATCACCTGAAACTGAGAAACGCTGTGTTTTTGTCAGCTTAGAATGAGCCCTTCATATCTACATTGGGAGCGGGTCCTCTTCCACAGAGTCCACCATGTTGCACAGGCATGTTTCTACAGTAGCCCAGAATGGACAAACCCAACACTGGCTCTAGAGAGAGCTTTTTCACGTTTTTACGTTAAAGTGGCAGATTGAATTTGGTGGCGAAGGATTAGGCGATTGTTTCTATTTTCATATCGTCCAGTCATGGTTACTCAAGATCGCCAGGTTATGAGAGTGAACATTTTATTTAAAATATTTAAACACGATAAAAATCTATTTAATAACAATGTCTCCTCTATTCTGTGTAAAGTCTGTGTGTCTGTGCTTGGTGTGACAATATCACAGCATCATGTTCCATTTAACATTATTACCTTGTCTTTAATATCACAATCCAAATCATATCCAGAGCGTTAACTACCCTTATGGAGCGCAGAGAAAAGCCTTGGTGAGCAGGCATTTGGAGAACGTAGATGCAGGGTGTCAGATTCATGGAAAAGAGACAGCAAACTGGTTTGTAATGTAGGATTTAAAATTCACTCGTCATTCGTGCTGATTAACGGGGCTCAGCGGGCGGACATGCCGCTCCACCAATCGTCGATCATCCCTTCAATCGTTGATATACGATCCAGTCACCAATTGGCACAGGACTAGCGCGAACGCACCTGAAGGCCACCGTAGGTTCTCCTACACGCTTGGAAAGGGAGGGGTGAGGGCAGGGGTATTCAGTTGGTTGCAATCTGCAACCTCACCGCTAGATATCACTAAGCTGGTCCTTTAATCCATGCTTACTGGGTTACCTTCGCCTGTTGAAAGTTGGGAGAGCGGGTTTGTTTGTCATGATTCAGAAAGAGGTACAGCGTGAATTTTGTCACAATATCTTTTTCTCCAGTGTTCACTGTTCGTACAGAAGCTACGTCACTTCATGTGCTACCGCTACATGAGCCCATGTTGGAAAATGAATACGCTGATTGTGATTCAGTACAGCTTAATGCAAATAAGGGCAGTGCCGGGGGAGCTGCTCCTTGATTACAACACAGAGACTGAGCTTCATCAAACACACCCAGCGGGCCTCCAGGTGTCACAGAACAACAAGAAACATGTTCTCTAACGTGCCAAAGAGTTAACAGTTCCATTCAAAACATATCACTTTCATTGAATCACTGATATCAACTTTTCCTTCATAATAAGTCTATTGATTTGTTTGTGAAGGAAAATGCAGAGAGTAGAAACGGAGTATTTAAAGGTGGAAATCTCTGCAGCTGGTGAAGTAATTGTTTAATCATTAGTATTGATCACCAACTCTTGTCAACACAGAGCAGATGTAGAGTATTGCATAAATGATTTTATTGCTTTACAGCTGTTCTCAAGTGCTAAAAATATAAACTGTAGCTTTGTGATAAAACTATAACGACTGAGGCAGCTTAAAGCCTGCGTGAACCTGCCATGACATTTCCTCTCCACCTCCTCTCTGTGCATGCTGTGGTTCACGTAGCAGCGAGCTCCACGGCATCACATGACCAACAGTGTCATTCAGTGAACATGACACTGGACAGGAGGGTAGCGATGGGGGGCTGGAGAGGTCTGGATTTGGACTGAGGACCGGCTAAAAGATCAGCTACACTGAGAGCATCAGACCTCATTCGCAATCGTCCAAAAGTCTCCCCCTTTAAACTCTGTGTGTGAAGTACTTAATGTGCAAAGCGGTGTTTGTGTCGTCAATAGCTTTTATTTCTTAATCAATGGCAGCAGAACAAATTGAGTACTTGTCGCAGCTAAATGGAGATTTGACAGAAACGATCTGAGAACAAAGCAGCTACGGTGATGGATGTGTGTTGTGGAATATAATAATAATATGATGATATGAAAGAATTCAAGAAATTAATAATTACTTACAATAACAAATAAGCAGGTGGACTTTTTGCCCGTCAGAGGAAGTTATGTGATTTACTGTCCACTCATTTAGACCAAAGCATCATTTTTATGGCTATATTTCTATATTTTGTTTGTTTTATTAATGTAATTACTTATTTAAGAAATCGCAGTTCAGAAATGCCAAAGACATGTTTAAGATAAGTGGCACTATTACATAGTTTGTCCACCAGAGAGCACTGACAAGTTTATTCTTCATCGTCATCTAATTTACCTTCAAATATCGACTTCAGTGGGTTGTAATAGATAGATGAATGTAAACTGTAAATATTACTATGATTTTATATATAATAATATTATAATAAGATTTGAATGCCTGTCATCTACATTGCTGTTGTAGTGACCCGTGATAAGGCCTTCGGTGTCACTAAGACTGAACCTATTTAAATTATATTTCAGATTAGCTCAGATACACTTTTACTTAAAATATTATTGATATTATGATTTGTAACCGCACATGTGACTCTTAAAGTGAGATTATGTAACTGCTGCTGAATAACAGCCACTATCGCCACATGTGACCATCGCAGGATAATGGTACATGGAAGTGTAACAGTAGCAGAAGAAGTAGAGAAGAGGCCACTTATACTGCGATATCTAAAGTTAGATAATATTAGCTAATAATATTAGCCACCATAAGCTACTGGTCGTACCAGACCAAGTCGGCTTCAGCAGCAAAACTCCGGAGTGTGTTGAATTAAACGAGGGTGCGTTTTGTTGCTTATGATTTAAAAGGTTTTGTTTATAAGAGGAAGGTTGTGTTATTTCTTCTTTTAAAATATATAAAATGCTTTAATTTTAATGAGATGAAAATGAACCTAGATTGTCGGTACACAGCCTTTGTCTCTAAGCAACCAGATTGTTTATGACCTGCCTAGGAACTATTTTGCTTGGCGGAAGATTAGCTTTAATTGAAAATAGGCCATTAAAAATCACATACTGTGGAATGAACAGAAAGTAGTCCCTCGGAGCGGTTTTACGGGGGCTCAGATGAGTTTAGGTTCTTTGTACCACCTCTCCGCAGGTCTGAAACCCTGTAAACCTCTGGGCTCGTGGTTTACATAAACTCTTCGACAGACAGCTTCACGCGACCTTGACATTCTCCGGTGGGCGTGCCGTGCGGCGCGCGGCGGGGATAAATGCGGGTGAGACCTCAGCTCGTCCCCGCTCGCACTTCTCCCCCAGAGGACAGGCAGACTGAGGAGCTTCACACACGGTGCATTTCAACTTTTTCTCGTTTTAACTTTGACTGAAGTTGTTAAAACAGAGTAATGGAAGAATTTAGAGTTGAGTTTTGCTTTTTAGGCGACAGGTGGAACAAAACAAATGACTTTCCTGGGATCTCATCTTATAATTGATCTGCATGTTGCTTTTAAAACCTTTAAATAGCTTTAAAAGTTCATGTTTATATATGTCCATTTGCTTTTTTTAATTTATTTATTTTTTTCCCATGTGATTTTTATTCAAGGTTTTAGTCAAGTAGAGTCATTCTGGGTATTTGTCTTGTTGCAGCTTCATACCTTTGTGTTTGTTCTGTTGTTTTTGGATAAAATATGTATTAAATGTGTCTTAAATCTTTCCCCTTCCAGTGAGGACTAGACCATATCAGACAAAATGGTGAAGATTGGAATCAACGGGTGAGTTGATGCTTTTTATTTTGCTCTCATGGACAGGCTAAGAGTAAAGCTTTCATTAGAGTCCATATAATGCATAAGAAAAGTTTGAATTCTTTAGTGTTGGCACTCGGTGTAAAAGGGCAGTAAACTTTAAATGGGATGTAGAAGAATCAGATCTGCAAGCAGGAGTCTGTGCAAACAAACAAGGTGGCATTTATTAACAAAAATATAAAAGGAACAGGAAACACAAACCTCTGGAAGTGCAACAAAAACAACTTACTAACAGAAGATTCTCTTTTATTGGTGTTTGGCAGCGATGGTGATCCTCTTGATAACATGTAAAGAAATCTGCTCAGTCAGCTGCATCCAAAATCCTAAAGCTCATCCTCTTCCTCCGTGTCTGAAACATGACACATTGGCATCTTGCATTTTGGGCATCACGTGGCTCATTAAGTACATTAGAGGTGCCTGATGAGTGTGGAAAGGCTCCAGCAGACACACAAGCCCTCAGCTTTACTGGACCTTTTCACATTCTGGGCTTTTAGCTGCTGCTTCCATCCAGACCGACGGGATGTGGGGGCAAGAGTGGAAAAGCCTTCATTTCCTATACCAGTAATATTTTAAGCATCCAGCAGTTGAGAGTGTAAAGGTCTTCCAGCCTCAGGACCCAGACAATGTTCCTGTGACCCTCAAATGATTATCTGAGAGTGGATTTTGATTATTTCACTTCAAGACAAGAGAATAATAGAGTCAGTTGAAGGAGAGGAAATTGGCAAGAAGGAAGTGATTCAGT
>NTHP01000426.1:203662-220938 GCA_003416845.1 Oplegnathus fasciatus | reverse complement strand
TGACATTTTGTGGACTAAAAAATTGATGAGAGAGATTAATCTATTAATGAAAACAATTGTTAGCTACATTACGTGACAGACAGCACAGGGGATATTACAATTTGGAGACGGTAAGTCGGAAAAACGCTACCAAAATGAAATATAAACATTAGACATGTTAAATAAATAAAAATAAATGTATATTTGTGGACTGTAGTTCAGGTGGTGGAGTGCTGTAACCATTAAATGTAGAGTTATGTCGAAGTGTCCTTGAGCAAGAAACTGGACCCCAAATCCAGATGTTTATGTATGTGGGGAATAAAACGTTAAGTCTCTTTGGATAAAAGCATCTGCCAAATGAATCTAATGTAACATAAAATAAAAAAAACTTAAATTGAAGTTAAGGAATTGGATAGCTTTACTTCTTCCCTGCAAAAGTGAGCTGCAGTTCTACCTGAGCATCTTTTTATTTGAGTTTATTTTACTTTCTTTGTCCAAATGCTGTTAAAGTGACAGGAGAGGACTCTGGACAGGACCCGTCTATTCTCTGGTTATTTATAGTCCGGTGGTGTTGTGGCGTCACGGTTGGCGTCCCCTCTTCTTCCACACCCTTCAGACCCCTCCAATCCCGTCTCTGTCTGTATCGCTGCTCCCCTCAGCTGTCACATTCCTTTTATTCTCCCCTCGTCTATTTTTAACCCTCTAACCTTTCCGCTGAAGTTCAGAGGTCGTCCGGCCGGCGGTTCATAGTCGCTGCTCAGACTTGGAGATCAATGGTGAAACATTTTCTCCTCCTCTGTGAAGCAGCTGCTGTCGAGCTGCAGGGAGATTTAGCTCCTTGGTCCTGGCCTGGTACCAACACCAACACTGAGTCTCTGAAACACAAGATGGGCTCTGGTCCATTTTGGCCCTCTGGCTGCTTGGTGGCTTCCCAAAACTAAGCAAGGAAAACTGAACTGTCCACTGACACCTTCCCTCGTGTTTGTTCTTCCTTTGAAGGAGGGCAGAAATTTATTTTGGGATTTGTTAATTGACAAACTCTTTACAGAAAGAATTACTTGAACTGGCCCTCGGTCCCTGGACCTGTCAGTGTGGATGCTCTCCCAGTGATCGTGCACGGTTGGTATTAATAATACTCCTGCTGCTGCTCTTGAGCAAGGCAGAAGAGTACTTGGATGCACTGCACCGTGGCTGTCCGCTGCTCCTAAATAGTCAGACTGGTTCAAATACAGAGAAAAAGTTTCCCCCACAGGGATTAATTAAAGTAAAAAAAGCCCTGCAGTTGCAAATAACCTCGTTCTGACTCTGACCACTTTTATGCCTTTTCGCAGTAATTTGCCAGGTTTTCTTTTTAACTCTCCTGCATCCTGAAAACGGCACTCTAAAAAGAAACTACAGATCACCAGGACTGTGCAGACAGTTCTCCAAACTTCACACATCCTCGTTGTCACTTTACTCTACAAGCATCCATTTACCCTGCAATCAAGTCTCTCTCTCAGCAGGGGCTGGGTACTGTTTGAAATTTTTCAAAACTCGAGCTGATACCTTCGTTTTCGGTACAGATAGCAAAATGACTTTTTTTCATGCGTTACTTTGTGAAATATAAACGTCTTTTTCTACAAAACTCTTTTTTTGATTTAACAAAAGTTCTCAAATATTGTCCGATTTAAAACGGAAACTGTCTAGCTTTTTAAAAGTACAAATTTGAGCACGACAGCCTCAGTTTGATCAAATTCTTCAGAGAAAAGGAATTTCACGTAATTGTAGCAGTGACCTTCCAGCATCAATGACAACCTTGTTACCAGCACTGTTGTGAAGACTGCCTGGTGCACCTTGACTCCTGACCTTTCTGTAGATGGACGGGGGCTCTTATTTTGGCACGCAGAGTGTGTGATAGTGTATGTTCTCATGGGACAGTTACAGAAACTTAACCCTGTGACAGACACAAAGTATGTAATGTGACCTTTGAGTGCTGGAGAAACGCAATGTTGCATAACAGGACTCAGTCAGCGTTGAGCATCTGAATCATAAATAGTATAGTTACAGTAACATGATGACAGCGTGAAAGTCAGGCCTGTATTACTTTGGGTTTTTAGGCTTATTTCTGCCCTTTTTAATGACTCTGGGTCAGTTTATCTTTTGTAACTCGGATTTCAGTCAAATAATTTGGATTAAATTTTGTTGGCTGGTGTTTATCCCACTCTGTGGTACAGTATTACATTGCATTATACTATAAAAAGAATACAAGTGTAATACAACTGCAGCCTCAAAATGTACCATAGAAAATAAGTAAAAAGACTCAAGTTTGTGTTTTTCTGGTTTCTCAGTGTGCACATGTGAAAATTGAAGTAATCTAAATAAGTTAATTAAACCCTCTCGCTGCTTCAGCTGTCCTAAATTGTCCTCTGTGGCGTTTTCTCGTGACGACACAGTGACTTTTGGAAAATGTAGACAGCTATCGTGGGAGTTGCAGGCAGCAGATATTTGCACACCCAGTGTTGACTGAGGTTAGTTCAACCTGCCTGGTTCAGTACGTGTTTTCATGAAAGAACAGTTTTCTTCTGTGTGACTGCAGCAGCCTCGTCTGTGCTCTGATAAAGGTGAAACGGTAATAAGCTCGTATCAGACGGCCATTACCTCTGCTGTGCGGACAAACTCATTACAAACATGCAAATCTCTCCAGCTGATCTCTACTTATTATGTGGCACCTCTGCTCTGTACTTTTGACTGATTTATTTGTTGGACGATTGGAAATCTTTTTAATAAATCTAATCAAACATGCGAGCTGGAACGAGTCGGGTTTTGCCGCTCAGACAGCAGCACAGAAGCAAAAGCTTTTTCTGGAGCATCTCACTTTCATAGATCGAATTTATACTTGTGATGAACGGTCTTGTGGATCTATTTACAACACCAGAACTGGGGCGACCTGTCATTTCCCTCACTACATCAACATCACCTGCCTTCAGCCAACTAATTAAGCTTCCTCAGGCTCTCAGATTTTCTCTTGAAGACGGTGCCATTTATCCCACACTGGTTTAGATCGATCAGACCTGAGCTGACTTCGACAGTTCTCTTGCAGTACATTTCTATTTTCCTGTGGTTGATGTGTGACCTTTTTATAAGTCAAACTGTGTCACATCTGCTCCCTCCTCCTCTCTCCTCCTGTAATCTAAAGATAAAATGAAGCATGTTGGAGATTTCTCTCTCCTACTTTTATTTCTTTTCTCACACTCTTAGAAGATCACTCATTATTAGAGCCTCACTGTCGTCTCCTTTTTCCTGCTGGATGAAATTGTCAGTGAAGTGGTTAATACGTAAATTAAAACATCTCGGCCCTCCGTTTGTTCCCCTCTCCGGTTTCAGGCCCCTCGCTGTTTGACCTGCTGTGGCGGCAGCCATATTAGGCATAAGCAGACTTTTGGCTGCCGGTGCCAACTATTGTTATCTTCAGTCAAGGTTGGCAGACCTTGTATGGCCCTGCTTTCCTTCGCTGTGACTCCCATCTTAGTTTGAGTTTCAGTGCCACCTGCTGGTCAGAGAGGGAAATGTGGTGCGAGGCGGACGAAGCAGCCTTGGTTTTGCTGCTCCAAAATAAAAGAGGTTTTTAAATTATTCAGTTTGGACAAGTCAAGGACTGAGTTCTGCTTCCTGCCACTACAAGTATATTTATCAGACACTTTTGTCCATAAACCATCTAAAATGGTAAATATTTGTCTGATTTTAATCCCTGAAGAAAATCATCTGAAGCTCTTTTATTCCTGTTTCGTGTCCGGTTGTCACTGTGTTTGAATTTTCTAAACTGTCAAACAAATACAGTCTGTACACACTGATCCTGCTGCGATCCTGCTGAGTTTCGCTTCTCCGTGCTGACTGCATCCTCCCGCATTTCAGATTCGGACGTATCGGCCGTCTGGTGACCCGTGCCGCCGCCTCCGGTGGCAAGGTCGAGGTGGTGGCCATCAACGACCCCTTCATCGACCTGGACTACATGGTGAGAGGGCTGCCTGTAGACCAGTTTTCCAAATGGTTCATGATCATTTTGCAGACACGGTTCTCAAAGCTTTTCCAGAGTTCATTCTGGTAAAATGTGTTGTCTGTGTTGAGCCCCTGTAGTGAAATATGGGCAAGCACGATCCTGTGAGCTAATAGCTCAGTGTAAAAGGGGGCAGGTTTAGTAAGATTAGTCTATGAAATAATCTTTGGGTTAGAGAAGTTAAAGCATTAAGTGGAGGCAGAGAGATAATATAAAGGTGCATGTGGAGATATGATGCAGCTACACATGAAAGACTCTTTGATTTATTTCTTATTTCATTCAAATATGTTTTTCCTGTAGGATGCAGGTCTGAATACTTGTGTTTTAAATGTTCTTCTCATCCCACCTTCCCCTCCTGCAGGTCTACATGTTCAAGTACGACTCCACTCACGGAGTGTGGAAGCACGGAGAGGTGAAGGCCGAGGGCGGCAAGCTGGTCATCGGCAACATGCACATCATGGTCTTCCACGAGTACGAACTCCTCGCTCTTTTAGATTCACGTTTTTAACGCAGTATTTTAGCAGCTTTACCTCTGAGCACAGTCCAGATTCTGTCTCTTACCTGTCTTACATGTGATAATGTACAGGAGGGACCCCGCCAACATCAAATGGAGCGATGCTGGCGTTGACTACGTCGTGGAGTCCACCGGTGTGTTCACCACCATCGAGAAAGCCTCTGTAAGTTTACCAACTGCCCCCGAGCTGGGAGATGGTTATAAGAAAGGGTAGTTTCAGAAAAAACATTTTTTATTTATTTATTTGTTGAGAACTGATAGAACGTCAGAGGGATTATGCATCTTTATTTTCACCTGTTTGTAAGTCAGTAAAGTGACATAAACGTTGGGAAAAGCAGTCGGGTTTCTCAAACGTTTCTGGCCTGTGACCTCAGTTTTATATTTTTCAAAAAAATTAAGTGTATTTTTAGATTTTATGTGTCTTTTAATATAATTTTATGTTTTATTGCTGTAAACTGTAGAAGAGTGGGTGAAACTGTGCCCAGAATGAAGCGAGCTACTGTAGAAATAGAAACGATGATGTATTGCAAACCTACATCATTTCTGTCTTCATTTAAAAAGCATGATTATTATCACGTTTGTCATTTCCCGACCTTTGACCTCTTGCGTGTCCCTGTAGGCTCACCTGAAGGGCGGAGCTAAGAGGGTGGTGATCTCCGCTCCCAGCGCCGACGCTCCCATGTTCGTCATGGGCGTCAACCACGAGAAGTACGACAACTCCATGAAGGTTGTCAGGTGAGTCTCTGCTCTTACTGGACCTGCAGGAGCCAAGTTTGGATACTTTTATCAGTACAGACGGTTGGAACAAGTTTATTTCATTTTACAACAGATGGTGAAATACAAATGTAGATTGTTGGACTTTTTACCAGTGGTTTCTTTTTTTTTTTTAATCTCACTTTAAGATGACTTTTTTAAAATGCTCTGTCGTTTTAATGTCAGTTGCAGTTGATGATGACCTTTAGATCAGACAGAGGAAGTGAGACATGTCTGTTCAGCTGGAGTGACGTCACCTGGTCCTCCTGTTAGTGCGACGCAGCATGTCAAGTGTTTCCAAATCTGGCAAGGACAGATGTGAACATCTGGATGCTTTTTAAGCGCTCTGCCAAAAAAAAAAACGAATGTCAAACCAAGATCATCTCTTAAAATATACAGAGAGTCTGTGCACTTCTGATATAAGTAGTACCTTAACTTTGTGCCGTTCGTAACATGTACTCCCTGTCTTGTCTCCATAGCAACGCTTCCTGCACAACCAACTGCCTGGCTCCCCTCGCCAAGGTCATCAACGATAACTTTGGCATCGTTGAGGGTCTCATGGTAAAGAACTCGGACATTTCATTGATTAAAATTACAGACTGCAGTAACACGCCTACTCCAACTTCACTTACATCCTGTTTCGGTCTGACACCTGTTATTAAACAGCATTTATCGACCGAAGGAAAGGAGCCTGAAACGTTTTAGTCAACTGGTCACAGTCAGAGCTGAGCAGTTATTATAGTTTTCACATTTTATAGACCACATTAAAATGAAATGCTCTGATCTGAGTAGTTTTTGGCCGTCCACGTGTTAATCAGTTGTTCTAGCAGTAAACTGAAGAGCACTTCCTAACAGACGAGATGTAATCGTGACAATCTTATTCAACACATTGATCGTGAATCTGCTCCCACTCTCCCAGAGCACAGTCCACGCCATCACCGCCACACAGAAGACCGTTGATGGTCCCTCTGGTAAGTTGTGGAGGGATGGACGTGGCGCCTCCCAGAACATCATCCCCGCCTCCACCGGAGCTGCCAAGGCCGTGGGCAAGGTCGTCCCCGAGCTGAACGGGTACAATTAACTTTCACTCGGTTTTATTTAGGTTTTATTTAGGTCAGTGTGAGACCCTGGTTCACCAAGTGTCCTTGATCAAGATGCTCAGTCCCTACCAGTGGTCTGTCCTAATGTCCAGCTTTGCTTTTGAAGGGAAGCATTTAGTTCTGAGGATGTGAATCATGTGTTTGTGTGAGCTACAGGATGATCTAATTGATAAAATGTGGCAAAGTGTGTTTTCTTCACACACTAGAAATGCGTCATACAAGTAGGCAGTTGAGTGCTTGCCAATATGGCGAGTACTGGGACAGACCCAAGCTTTAATGGTGCTGTTTTCTAGCTGACCTCTGACTCTGTGGGCATCAGTCTCGGGGCTGTTAAGGGGAATAAAACACTTGATGCTTTTACTTTGTGTCTGACTCTTGACCGTCTTGTTCTCACAGCAAACTGACCGGTATGGCTTTCCGTGTCCCCACCCCCAACGTCTCTGTCGTTGATCTGACTGTCCGTCTGGAGAAGCCCGTAAGTATCTCTGAAGCTTTTATAATATAAAACCTGAAGCTTTATTATTGGTCGCATATAACAGTTTAACCAGGTGGCTGCTTTACTTTGGAACCAATATGCAGCTGTTAATTTCCTTTTTCCCCGATTTTTAATTTATATCCCTCCGTTGTTTTGAGACGTAATTCTGTTAGTTAGACTTTCAGATGCAATCCAACACTGAAAATCAAGCTGCCATTTTGAAACCTAACCCTCAGTTTCTCGTCTACGATGTAAATTCCTTTCCCTTCTTTTCAGTTTAATTAAAATGTTTTTTTCCGCCAGGCCAAGTACGACGACATCAAGAAGGTTGTCAAGGCCGCTTCTGAGGGACCCATGAAGGGAGTCCTGGGATACACAGAGGACCAGGTACAGAAAACACGTCCACGTATCATTTTAGACTTATATAGACTTTATGAACAAAACAACAGAGTCAGATGTAGTTTTTATAGGATGTGTGTGTGTAGAGCCATGCACAAGCCACTAGATGGCAGCACATCTATATTAATGTGGCAATAACTTACTGTAAATTGGAGCACTTTTCATTAATTCGTTTGGACTCTTTAGTATGTTCGTGGCATAAAAATAACTGAAAGTATCTTTTTAATTGAAAAAATAAAGTATTTATAGGAGGACACTGCAAAATCTGCAGATATTTGTACATAAAGAAAATCACGCCTGTGTCTCTGCATGGCGTGGCCTGGCCTCTTGTATCCAGGATCAAAAATAAACCGTAACATTGATCCAGTTTCTTACAGACCATATGGACAGCTTTATATCCACTGTGCCTCTGCGTGTATTAACAGCTGTGTTGGCCTCTTTCTGCTCAGGTTGTGTCCACAGACTTCAACAGCGACACTCACTCCTCCATCTTTGACGCCGGCGCCGGCATCGCTCTCAACGACCACTTCGTCAAGCTGGTTTCATGGTGAGTTAAACAGTTGTGCGACACTTTTCTAACTTTATTTTGACAAGCATTATATAACATTAACTTCGTATGACTGAAATGGAGGGATGAGAAATGGACTTCTTTTTTTCTAATGACCTTGTGTTCATATCAAGTTATCCAACTGCAAGTGGCGAAAACGATTGCTTGTGACATTTTGTTTTTACAATCTTTACTCTGACATAAATTCACCCACTAAGGAAATCTAAGTGTCAAGGAATCACAGATTAAATGGTACATAATCTATTGGCAACCTGTGAGACAGGTGCGTTGGGGAAGAAAATCTACTGGTAATCGCAAAATGTATTAAAGAAGCAGCTATAGTTTGTTCATACAGTAGATGCCTGACAAAGGTCCATAACCAAAATGTCACTGCTTCTTTATTAAATTCTGTGCTGAGAGTGTGGCCACCATGTTTCCATTAAATCTCACTTCCCTCTGCACTTCAATCTACAGACCACCAACGTCCCATATTCCCCACTATCTGTCTGTAACCTCAACCTCTGTTCACCGTTTGTCTGCAGGTACGACAACGAGTTCGGCTACAGCAACCGCGTGTGCGACCTGGTCCTGCACATGTTCACCAAGGAGTAAAGTCCCGTCGCGACTCATCGTTCCTTCCCATGATTCCCTCTTCCTTCACCTGTAACTGGATGCTATGCCATCCGTCACGGGAGCAAACTCTTCTACGACAAAACACCTAGCTGACGATAATACCTTTTTATATGATAAAGTCACCTCTGTACTGTCCCGCAGTGAGGACAGCAGCCAGCAGTGTTTGTAGAGAGCATTTTCCATCACTGAACTGTATTGTACTGAATGGTCTTGTTGCACTAAACATGCACAGTGGCTCCTTTGCACTTAACATGATAATAAAGCCCTCAGTTTGTGGAAAGACTTGTGCAGTTTTCATGATGTATATTGGACTCACTGTACTAAATTAGTGTGAATACCTGTTTCTAGACAGTAGGTCTACTTTTATTATTATTTTGAATGGATTCAGATGAGACTGCCCATGGTGCTCCTGCCTTTAGTGTCTATAATACTGCTTCTTTAAGCCTTGAAATATAGAGATGGTTGACAAGTGACAGAAAAAAATAACATAGATTAAATTCTCCAAGTCAGTGGAACTCTACTGAAGGGATGAAAATAATTCGTTCAGAATTGGCGATGGAGAGCGCTGCCTTAACACGCCACTCCAAAATCTTAATAATTCGGGTTTTTCCTCAGTTTCCTGTCTGTATTTTGGTGTATTTATGTGTCAGATATTTGGTTTAAACAGCGGGCTGTTGAAGAAGTTCTGTTAAACATGCCCAGACAAGTTACACTGAGTTTGGTGCAGAATATGAAATTAATTTCTGGGAGAACGGCCAAAATTTGATAAGGCGGTTAATTTGTCCAACATTGTTAGACTGAAACCCCGAGAGGAAGCCACGCAGTAGGTGTAGTTTTCTGGGGAGACGCGTCACTCCTGATTATAAATCATTTGTCTCTCTTCATTAACTCGAACAACTGATCACGACAGTCTCCTCGATGAGAGAGACTCCCCACTTTGTGGTTTGCACGTCACTTTTTGTTATCCGGGGAGAAAATTTCACTTGACTTGCTGAAACATCACATATGATAGCCAGCAAACGTTTTCTATCTACATCATCCATGATCCTATATAGACTGTCAGTTTGGCTGAATCTGTCTGTCATAAAGCACAAACAACTTAAGGGTGAAAGCTAAAACTCTAATGAGCAACTCAGTTATTTATTAAGTGCTTTGGCACATGGATTTGTGTTTTTGTGAGGAAATAGACCCTTTTTTTAATATGTCATAACAAGACAACCACAGGAGGAGCTAAAATGATTAATGATGGCTGTATTAAGGTGGCTGTGCATACTAAAAGAGGTTTTTACTTTAATTTGACTGTAGTGTGTTGGTGCATTTAGTTAAAATACTTAAACAGAGGGCGGTTTTTTTTTTTCAGCCAGAACCAAACCCAAACTCAGTGCCACCTGTCTGGTCCTGCCCAGACAAGTGGCACTGAGTTTGGTGCAGAGTATGAAATTAGTTTCTGGGAGAAAAGCCAAAATAAAATAAGGATGTTGCAACCTGACGCCAAAGGAGGAGGGCGGGGGACAGTGGAGAGGAGAGAGGAGAGTTTTCTGGGTGAACAGGGAGACATGAACCCCCCNCCAAAAAAAAAAATATAGAGAGAGATTAGCAAACAGACCAGTAACTAGGTTTATCAGTGAGACAAATTCACTAAACTACAAAACATTTTAAAACACCTTCAATGATGTAACATTAGCCCTGTTTGGGCGGCCTTAGCACAGGTGCACCTCTACTCTGGTCACTACGGTAGCTCAGACAGCCTCTCATTGCTCCTCTATTGCCGTCAGTACGGTATCTGAACGCCGCAGTCACTGCTTGTGTTTATTCCTGAGCTCTGCTGCACCGCCGCTCGTCGCGCTGCTTGGACTGATTTCGCCTCATTGCCTGGTGCCAAAGTTAGTGTTTCCTCCTCTGCCCGACAGGTACGGCGCTTCCATTTTCATTAAAGCTACCAAATGTCTCCTTAGCGCTTTATTCCGAGGCTGAGAAGAAACATTTTATGACCTGCGCGTCGCCACTGTGATCTCTCGACTAGAAATTAGTCCTGCGTAAAAGTAAACTCGGTGATCTGATTTTGCTGCAGGGACCAGCTGTGTGCCCGCGCGTTTACCGGCACCTTGTTGTCATTTCTATTATTTGTGTTCGCCACAGCGCGTCACCGGAGGTTTGCTGTAATCATCCTTTTAAACCGCATTACCTGACTGAAGCCCACGGCTCCTCTGCATAAAGGTGAGCGTCGGGTGAAATCAGGAGGAGGATTTGAAAACGAGGCTGCTGGGCCTGATTCCGGTTCGGGACAATAATCAGATTTTAGTCGGAATTACCTGCCGAGTTGAACATATAGAAGTCTGGGTTCATGCCGGATTTCGAGCACTTCAGATTTTCCTATTCGAGCATGAATCCGGTCCTGGGGGAGAGCGGCTTTCTGGCCCCGCAGCAGCACCACCATCAGATGACGGGCCAGACCGACTCCGCCATCCCGGAGCCTGGCTACTTTCTGGGGGACCACGGCGGGTTCGGGCCTGATGGGTTGTCCGGGCTGGACCTGGGCGCCCTGCCGCCGTCGGGCCTCGCCTACCTGCACCTGAGCAGCCCCCTGCACCGCGTGCCACCGGCGGCCACGGCGCTGCGCAACGACCTGGGATCCAACATCAGCGTCCTGAAGACTCTGAACCTGCGCTTCCGCTGCTTTTTGGCCAAAGTGCACGAGCTGGAGCGCAGGAACAAGGTGTTGGAGAAGCAGCTGCAGCAGGCCCTCGAGGACAACTGCGGAGGGGATGGACACCAGAAGCCGCTCACCAAAGAGATGGGGGTCCAGACTGGATTTATTGGGCCTATTCCAGCCAGACCGGGCCTCATCCCGCTCCACAACGCCAACAACTCGGCCTACCTGCCCGGCGGCCTCCTCTCTCCGACCCTGAACCCTCCTCCTCTTTTTGACAACAAGTACCTGCTGGGGAACAACCTCAACCCGATCACAGTCTCCACGGATTCAAACTCCAACCTCACCACGTCCGGGTTCTCCAGCCCGGCCCTGAGTCCCACCGACCCGTCCAAAACCATCACCAACATCAACGAGAAATACGCCTCTCACACCGGGACGAACACCCCCCCTCCTCCCCCGCGCTTCCTCCCCGGGACGATCTGGTCCTTCAACCACACCCGCAGGTTTGGCACCGGGAGGGAGTCGTGCGTCACGGGCCCCGGGGTCTCCTGGACTCACCCGGACGGCGTCGGGGTCCAGATCGACACCATCACACCTGAGATCAGGGCCCTGTACAACGTGCTGGCCAAGGTGAAGAGAGAGAGAGACGAGTACAAGAGAAGGTGAGTGTTGTTTACCTTTTAATATTTAAACATGGCTGATGGATCATCTCTTCTTATTCAGACATTATAGCATCAAGAATCTGATTTCTGATCAGCTGTGTGCAGTGATTCAGTGTTTCCTGCAGATTTATTCTTGTCAGGGTGAGCAACTCTTTAAGGCAGGAAGTCCCAGGGCTGGTCCATATGGCTGCCATTAAAATCACAATAATAAAAATACTTTACCAGTGTTGTTACACATCATAACAGGGCAAAACCAACTAAAATAATCAGCAAATTAAATGCAGAGAACCATTGCTGTGCTGTTCATCAGGAAAAACACTGTAAAAAAAAACTTCTAACAAATACTTCTTTGTTTTTCTTAAATCGGTTTGTCTTGAGTAAAAGGGAGGAAAAAACATAGTTTGCTTGAAATCATTAATAGAGCACGAAAAGAACTAAAACGATAACACAGTGGGATCATATTGTCATGATACAATTCCAGTAAAAGATGATGATACTGAAATATTGACCAGCCCTAGGATGACCCACCGCACACGTTTTGGAGACGGAGGAAACTATTTATATGAGAGAAAAAATAATTTACAAAAATATCATAAAGATAAAACAAGCGACAAAAATGTTCTCTCATGTCAGGCCTTAGGCTGTTTTCCCTGGATGCTGTCAGGACTGTCTTTCATCATAACACGTGCAGTCACTGATATTTGATAAGTTCAGTACGTAAAAGACACCTGATACCTTGGTCCAGGCCTGCCATGTCGTATGTGGCGTGTCAAAGAGGTGTGAGGGTTGAGTTTTACACCGGGAAAAGCAACAAAACAAAGTGTCAGGTTGCATTATGATGATGATGATTGTGTGAAGGTCATAATAATATTATTATTATTGCACCAAGGACAGAGAAATGCAGACTTAAGGGGGTTGTTAAGATAAAAGCATTATGCAGGATATGTTCAGGCCAAGCCAGCTGCTTTTCTGGGAATGATATTTGGCTTCTACCACCAGTCAGACTAAGAAGTATTGACTCGTATTGAATGGCAGCGTCAAGCAGAGAGTGTGCCGTCGCTGTCAGGGCGCACCTACAGTACCTGCCTCCTAAACAAACAACACACCAGTGACGCTGATCTCTTTTAATATGAGGTGAATAATACGTCATTCTCACCAGCAGTGCAGTTAAAGGGAAAGTTAGAGGACGCTTAACTAAATGAATACTAACTTCAGGGTGTAGACCTTTGAAGTTGGTGCTGATCCCACACAGGGAAACATAGGCACAGTATAGATAAGTAGCCATGAATACTCAGGTGCCAGTTTATTAGGTAGTACTTGGTGGAGTGGAACAAAGGCTCTCAACAATACACTTTAATAGTTATTGTTGATGCTCAAACTGTACATTCAGTTGCTGCACTCAGAAACTGAATGTACACTTTCTGTTCCACAGTGTATTTTGGCACCGAAGCTTTTATTCATTGATCTCTCTGAAAAGCTGATATTGAGCAGGGTTGATTGATTTGAATTTGTCACCCCACGAAGATTTCGCCGTGCAGTTAATGCCGAGTTAGCGATCTCCTTAATGTCTCTGGCGGTATTGGGTCGTTGAGGGCGCCGTCGTAAATCAGTGACTGCTTTATGGGAAGATTTGCTTTAAAGGTTGTTTTTTTTTTCACATTACTTGACATTCGTTAGGCAGATGATTTAATATAAAGATACCTACAATAAGTGCATTCAAACTCTTGGAACAAGAGCTCAGTGTCGTAAAAGCTGGAGGTGCCTCGATATGTCTGGTGTTTAATTCACTAGATTAACCAGATTAACATCCTCACCAGGCTGTTTCATCTGTTTCTATAAAATGTATTACAGGCTATCTTTACAGCATATATTGGGATCTTACTAAAATCATACTGTATGTGCTAAAATATTGGACATGACAGTTTTTATTAAGCATTGCACGCTACAACTTTAAAAAATATATGACATTGTAATCTATCGAAACCTAATTGCACCTTTAGTTGAATTCTTCCTGGTGTTTTAGTGACTTTTGTCACTTGTCACCTTCTAATTTTTCTGTTTTACTGCAGAATTTTACGTGATAGTTTTAAAGGAACAACATATAAATGGAAATATAGTTGTTTGTTCAGAGCAGGATGCTACAAATTAATACAGCAAACTAAAGATATCTGTTCATTTGCAGCATGTATGTTGCTTTTAAGCAGAGGAATTAGTGCGTGACATGTAAAAAATGGTATTTAAACCTCTGTTTTGTCTGTGAAGGGTTTTGCTCAGCATGCAGCGCTGGCCGGTTCCACACTCGTACTCTGACACACATTAACACACACATTAACACACAGCCTCCCACTGCTGCTTTATGCTAAAAAGCACTGACCTTACTGCTTTGTGCTTCAGCCTGCTGAGGCAGGAAGCCACTGCAGGACAAACCTTCAGTCACATCGATTTCAGGACCAGCTGGATGTTTTACCGAACAGCAACAACTCCCACTCTGACCTGCGTGTTGCTGTGCTCATCATTTAAATTTTAGTGCTACATTCAAGTTTTATATGTTTGAAAGCTATGAAAGTGAGCTCGAGATAGAAAAGGTTTAGAGAGTTCCTTCTTCTGAGAGCATCCTGCTTCCTTAATGAGATTTCATCGCAGGAGGGAATGATTCATAAGTGCGGAACAAATGTGCATCAGTTAAGGAGAGACGGGCAGTTTGATTTAATGGTGATTTAATGGTGATTTAATGGTGATTTAATGGTGATGAGGGATGGGACATCAAAAATCTGTGATGATTTTAAGATTTGTAGTGTTTATTTTGCTTTGGAAGACTCTCAACTCTGTAAAAATGTTCCTTTTGAAAAATTTCCTTCCAGTTTTCTGTACCTCTGCACATGATGAACAGCCAATTTGGGCTCAAAACGTGCTTTTCCTAAATGTAATAAAATCAAACATTTTAATGATATAATTCTGTGACTCTTTGGGAAGCAGGAATCACTGTACGAGCAGCACCTGGACAAGAAACATGTGCCGTAGGTTTTATATTCCCAACATGAGGTCACCATAGAGTTGCGAAGTAGGAGGTTGATTTTGTCCGTCCAGGTTTCCGTGTTTAAAAGTTCCATTCATTTTTTTTTAGCTGACTCACAGTTGAAGCATTTCGAGGCTTGGAAGACATAAAACTCTCCTGATTGATTCATCAGTATAAAAGATGAACAGCTGTGTTTGAAATATATTTGGTTCTTTGATTAAAAAGTACAAACCTGTGGACATAAAAACCTCAGGAGAGAGCTACAACTCCCATGATGCTTTTCAGTAAGAAATGTCCAATCAGAGAGCTTTATTCTGTCGCGGCGAGCTGAAGTTAAAGTTTACACTTTATAGAGACCTGATTAATTCAGCAGTTTAAATCAGTGGACTGTGTTCTGAATTTGGAACATCTCTAATTTGTGTCTGCAGTGGCAGCTAAGGCTCGTTTAAAGCCATCCACTGTACCACACTGATGGAAAAAAAACATGATTTCTCAGAAACGAAGTTGGAATTATTAAAACTGATGGCCATAACATAAACCGATAATATTTAATTATGTAAGGGCCTCCTGTGTCTCTATGCAGGGCTGCAGTGAGGATTTTAGAAATACAGAGGGCATGATTCCCCCCAAAATACCCCTCACCACTCAGACAGTTTTGACCAGAAACTTCTTTTTTTATTCAACTGTATTTTTCATGTTTTATTTATTCAGTTAACTGTCCAGTTATATTTCCTGTAAGTGTTTTTAACCATAGACTGTAACCTCGCCTCAGGTTGCTAAAACCCCCAAATTCACGAAAAAGAAAGAAAATAGTGAGGACATGACCTCGCTGTCCTTGATTGTAGCTGGGCTGTTTCTACGTTAACGAGTACTGAGGATATCATTAAAACTCTCAAATGGAAATTGGCAGTGGGAGAAAAACACTTCCCAGAACCAGCGGCTGCTCCCATGTCTCTACTGTAGCGACTGATTTCCAGTAAGGTTAAAGGAGTTTAATTTTACTGTGGCTTTAAATATTCGGCTGCCTGTTCGTCTGAAGGGAGGAAGTGTTTAAAGTTTAACATGAGCTGTTGTTTTTCTCTCACACTGCTGCCTCCCATCTTCCCCTTCATTTAGTCTCTTTCTCTCTGTCTTCCTCCTTCTTTCCTTCCTCCTCTTCTTCCTCCTCTTCTTTCCCTTCCTTTCCCTCCTCCTCCTCCTCCTCCTCCTCCTCCCTGCTGGGTTTAGTCCGGGTACCTGCAATGCAGCACTGGCCTGTGACCGCCAACAGTGATGTCACCCAGTCTGCCATCGCTCCTCTCTGTCTCCTCTCCATTTTATTGTTTACCCTCTGCCTCCCTCTCAGTCTCTCTCTCTCTCTGCGTATCTCCATCTCTCTCCTCACATTTCTCCCTCTCCTTTATGCTCTCTCTCTCTCCTGTCTTGTTCTCTGTTTTCCATTAAACTGTTTGCTGCTGTCCCTGTTGACTCCTCATCTGTCTCTGCCCTTCTGCCTGCCNGCAGATGAAAGCAAATGATACACAAGGTTTCAATTAGTGAGCTTTAGACGTTTTCTTAACTTCACAGAGCCAGGCTAGCGGTTTCCCTCTGCTTCCAGTCTTTATGCTAAGCTACGCTAATCAAAGCGTAATCAAAGTCAACTCTTGGTAGGAGATGAAACAGGAGGTAATGTCACGATGACCGATGCTGCTGTTTTTCTAAAGAGGACATTTTTTAATTTACGTCATCCTCTCCATGACGTCCTATAGTTTGCTGACATCACAGCTCATGAGTGCAGCAGCTCGGCCTCCTTGCAGCGACATGAAAAACCTCAGATAAACAGCTCGTGTGATTATGTGAAGGCCTTTATTATTCAGATGAACACTGTGCTACATTTTAACAAGCTTTTGCATCATCCAGCACTTATGCCATCTTCAGTTATACACATAAATCAAACATAATGACACCCAGCAGCCTCACTGCAGAGCCACGTGTTGAGACTGACAAACAAGGACATCAGCCCTCTCACTGTGACACCCTCCTCTCTNTCCCATGTGAGCCTCTGCAGCGTCAGGCAGGCGCTGACATCATCATTAACATCGTCACCATCATCTTCATCCTCAAACCACACCACCCGGCTTTGGATTTTTTTCTCTCTTGCTCTCTCAATTCGATTCAGTTCAATGAAGCTTTACTGTGATGTTGTTTTGATTAGAAAACATGTTGACACAGAATATACACTACATGGCCAAAAATATGTGGACACCTAAACATTACATCCATATGTGGTTTTTGAACATGTGATCTCGAAACCACGTGCATTAATCTGCATTCACTCTGAATCAGATGTTGTGAACCTGCTGCAGGGATTCAGCCACGAGAGCATTAGTGAGGTCCAACACTGATGTTGGGTGGTCTGATCTGGATCACAGTCTGTGTTCCAGTTCATCCCAAAGGTGTTGAGGTGAGGGCTCTGCGCAGGCCAGTCAAGTTGCTGCACACCAAACATTTCTTTATGGAGCTGGCTTTGTGC
>NTHP01000426.1:183094-203535 GCA_003416845.1 Oplegnathus fasciatus | reverse complement strand
TCCCATGTGAGCCTCTGCAGCGTCAGGCAGGCGCTGACATCATCATTAACATCGTCACCATCATCTTCATCCTCAAACCACACCACCCGGCTTTGGATTTTTTTCTCTCTTGCTCTCTCAATTCGATTCAGTTCAATGAAGCTTTACTGTGATGTTGTTTTGATTAGAAAACATGTTGACACAGAATATACACTACATGGCCAAAAATATGTGGACACCTAAACATTACATCCATATGTNTCCAACACTGATGTTGGGTGGTCTGATCTGGATCACAGTCTGTGTTCCAGTTCATCCCAAAGGTGTTGAGGTGAGGGCTCTGCGCAGGCCAGTCAAGTTGCTGCACACCAAACATTTCTTTATGGAGCTGGCTTTGTGCATGGGGGATTTGTCATGTTCAACAGGAAACGGACAAATACAAACTGTTGATACGAAGTTAAAAGTTGTCTTAAATATTATTGTACGCTGTAGCATGAAGTAGAGCTGCAACAGTTAGTCGATTAATCGATTAGTCGATCGACAGAAAACTAATCTGCCTCTATTTTGATAATCGACTAATTGTTGTTATTTTTCCAGCAAAAATTCTAAAAATTAGATTTTTCCAGGTTGTCAAATGTGAAAATTTGCCACTTTCTTGGTCTTGTGTTACAATAAATTGAATGTTTTTGGGATTTGGGACCAGTATTTAGCTTTTGGTCGGACAAACCGAGACATCTGATGAGGTCATCACATATTGTGATGGGTATTTTTCAGTTTTCTAATGTTTTAAAGACCAAACGATTAATCGCAGATTAATCGATAACAAAAATAATCGTTAGATGCAGCCCTGGCATGAAGGTTTCCCTTCATTGGTGTTAAGGAGTGTAACCCAAACCAGGAAAAGCAGCCCCAAACCAAATGTGTGTCCACATACTTTTGGCTCTATAGTGTTTATACACACACACTTGCATTGCCCCTACAGGGTTAAATACTCACTCCCAAATGTCGACTCTCTCACCTGTGTCACCTCATAATAGATACACTTTGAGGTTGCAATGACTCATATTGGTGTGTGTGTGTGTGTTTTGTGGGGACAAAAATCTGTTTACACAGTCACATTGTGGGGACTCGCCTTCCTGTTGGGGACAAAATGCAGGTCCCCATAACGTAAATCATAAAATTTTAGGGTGAAGACTTGGTTTAAGGTAAGGTTTAAGTTAAGGTGAGGGTAAGGGTTAGGCAAGTTAGGGTTACGGTAAGTCTACAGGGAATGAATGTAAGTCAATGTAATGTCCTCCAAAGTGATGGAAACACGTGTGTGTGTGTGTGTGTGTGTGTGTTATATGGGAAAACAGTGAAGGAGATAAAAGTATAAGGCATCAGGATCACCTTGTATACAGATAAAAAGAGGCCACCCAGGTTGCTTGTCCAATGCGTCTATCTAGCTGACGCTGCTACCACTCAGTTACTGTAGTATTAAAGGGAACATACTGCTGTTTTTGCATACTGTTGGGTTTTAGCCCATTAACTGCAGTTCCTGTACACGTTACATCACTGCGGGTTGTTTTTCTGAAACATACCAGAAGTTTTTAGATTGATTTTCTCCCTTCCAGGCAGCCGCTGGCTTCAGTTCATTTCACTACACTTTTAAAATCTATTTGGAGAGACTTGAATCGTGCTCGAGATACTGCTGATATTCTACAACGGTGAAGATTTAGTCATTTTGTTTCGTGGTCAGAGATGTTATTGTGTCATCATCGAAGCAGGGATTCTTTTTTAAAAACGTTTTTTTCTTTTCTGTTGCTCAGATTTGAAAGTTGGCTGCAGCATTTTTAAAGGACTAGTTCGACATTTTGGTAAATATGTTTTATTCGCATTCTTGGCGAGAGTTAAATGAGAAGATCGATATCACTCTGATGTCTGAACGTTAAATCCAAAGCTAGAGCCAGGAGGTGTTTATCCTAGCAGAGCATAAAGAGGAGGTCTGTCCTGATTTAAAAAAAATACACCTCCACCTCTAAAGCTCACTAATTAACAAGTCGTATTTTGGTTGTTTGGTCTGTAAAACGACAAGTTGTAATTTTACTGGGAGTAGAGCTGAAGCCGTGACATCACTTCCTGTCTAGCCTCTGTCCTACTAGCTTCTGTAACTCAATGCAATCCCTCATGTGTTCCCAGAGGTTACTGTCCATATTCTCAGACCAGTCGGCTCCACTTCAGCAGTTGCCATTAGAAATTCAAACCTTCATGATTTTAATAAACTTTGTGAGCACAGAAAAGCAGCTCACATGAAAATGTACAAGCGTGGGTACTTTGTTCATTTTTCAACTTTTTAGTCGTAATCTCTGCCGTCTTAAAACTTCTACAGCGTCCACGCCTCTCTGTCCTGCTGTTACTACAGACATGTCTGAGCTAACAGTAAACCCTTGATATTTAGCCGGCGAAGGTAGAGGACTTATGTTGTTTGTTAAAGGCAGCTAAAAAACAGAAATATTAAATACACGATATTAGATCATTTTTCCTTACTTAAACATATGAAGCGAGCCACACGACATACTGTTGAGAAAGGCTCTGTTCCGAGGCTGAATTTTGAGTCATTACTGTTGTTACTGATGTCAGTGGGATTTTGAGTGAGGTTTTCTTACTTCTGGAACAGAACCCAGAAGTCCCAATTTAACCTGGCTCTCTACTACATGTTGAGAAACTCCCTGTAAAACTACAACTTATCATATCTGTTTGTGTGCAGATGAAAGCAAATGATACACAAGGTTTCAATTAGTGAGCTTTAGANNNTGTCACGATGACCGATGCTGCTGTTTTTCTAAAGAGGACATTTTTTAATTTACGTCATCCTCTCCATGACGTCCTATAGTTTGCTGACATCACAGCTCATGAGTGCAGCAGCTCGGCCTCCTTGCAGCGACATGAAAAACCTCAGATAAACAGCTCGTGTGATTATGTGAAGGCCTTTATTATTCAGATGAACACTGTGCTACATTTTAACAAGCTTTTGCATCATCCAGCACTTATGCCATCTTCAGTTATACACATAAATCAAACATAATGACACCCAGCAGCCTCACTGCAGAGCCACGTGTTGAGACTGACAAACAAGGACATCAGCCCTCTCACTGTGACACCCTCCTCTCTGTCCAGGCGTCACATCTGTGTCTTAGTGTCTCTGGCAACGTCAGCTGAAATTAAACCAATTTTGATTTTATCCCCCTCCTATGTGACGAACATTTGATGTTTAGGAGTATAAACAGCAAAAAGCTGAGTCATGTTTCACTCAATGCGTGTACCCTACATGTGACTGCAACACTCACACTGGAAATTATCCCTGTTGACATGGAGGCAATTTGATCTGAGGTCACCACCAGAGACATGATAATGATAATGTCAGTGCTACAGCGGCTCAGCTGAGCAGTGTTGGTGTGAAGGACAAAAAGGATACAGAAATGGAAGGAAGCCAGAAAGAGCTGAGATGATTTGGTGATGGTATGTAAGAAAATACATCAGTATAGTCAAACGCCAGATGCACAGACAAGTTGCAAAGCATTTGGAAGGAGAAGGAGAATCGACAGAAAACAAAACAATGCGATAGATCAAGAATGGTGGCTTAGGACTAGAAGGGCATCAAATGAAAAAGTTTGACATGAGGGTGGCACCAGTGGAAAGGATAGCACTGTATGGTGGCCATTTTAGGACATTTCAGACTCTGCTTGTCAGTCTCAGCACTACGCTGTCAGTCTATTGAGCTGAATTCAAACGTCCAAGCCAAGTCCAAGCCAGTGTAAGTGTAGCATGCTGATGTTAGTGTTAGTGTAAAATTAAGGCTGAGACCGAAAGGAATTAAGGTCATTAGTTTTAAGGGTATCATTTCATGAACTGAAGGGTTCATGGAAAGTGGAAATTTTACTGTCGCAGCAATCTGGCCTCATGTTGTGGTACATAAAAATGATTTCAATAAGGTTCATGCAGTGAGGTATAGAGGTTTTACATATGGGAGAAAGAGAGCACAGGTATCCGATTGGTACTCGCTATAATCAGATGCCCTGGGGTGAGCTATTGGAATTGGTACAAAGAGAGAAAACTTTGGATTGGTGCGTCCCTCACCAAAGTAATGAGGATTCGGTCTCTCTGGACCTGGAATGTGTGAACCGAATGTCATCAATCAGTCGTTATGGAGATATTTTACTCTGGAGATAAATGGTGGAGTAACCGATCAATTGATCTATTGCCGTCACACGGCATGTGTTTCTTTTTAATGTTATTTTGAGTTCACGTTTGTATCAGACCTGAGATGTCCCTCTATTGTAACGTGTCACAATCACCAGAAATCACACGAGATGCCTTTCAGAGCCCTCGTAGTCCTGCAGTGTAAGCTCGGCCTCTGCCTCTCCACTCTGTTTATTTATTTCTGTCTTCTCTCCAGAGTGACTGACTGAGTGTTGCGGCGTGCTGTTCGTGTTCTACATGCACACTGCATGGTCTCTCCTTATGTAACACCTGCTGAGTGATACTATACTAGTGGTGGCAGGAGGAGCCTTGACGCTGCAGTGTAGGTCAGTCAGGTAACCATGGTGGGTTTTGCCTTTAAAGCTGCAGAGAGGAAGATCAGCACGCTGGACTTGTCACATTATCTCATCACCATCTCATCTGACCTGAAAATCAGGCCACGTTCATATGAGGCCGGACGTTCAGTTGTCTATGACAACCAAATTATTGTTGCATCGCCTATCGATGTGAAGTCAGCTGAAAAATAAGATAAATTAGTAGACATACCAGTTAAAATGACAATATAAATACAGTCAAGTATAGCTTTATATTCACTGATGAGTGTGTGTTGAAACCGTCCGTGTTACTGTGGGCAGGCTATAGCTTTTATAGCTTTTGAAGATATTATCTGATCATTCTAGTCTATTCTCATGTGCAAAGAGCTGATTTATCTGTACAGTTCTCTGTATAATTACATTATTACTTCTGTGTGTGTGTTTTGTAGATGGGAGGAAGAGTACACAGCCAGAATGGACCTGCAGGAGAAGGTGGCTGAACTGGAGGAGGTAAAGAGACATTTATAGCGCTGTATTACCGAACTACTCCACTTCAGAACTCCATTCAAATCTTCTTTATTGACACATTTTGTTTTTTAAGATGCAATCAGCTTTTAACTATAGTCACATTTTCCCACCTACAAAATGAAGCTCTTCTTCTTCTCTAGTTCCTCTGAGCGCATCTCAGCTCTTCTGCTTTTTAATATAACAAATGATCCAAGAGATGAAAACCATATGCTCCTTGTGACAGGAAGCAAGAGGCTTTATGGGAAATGACGTCTTTATTTTGAAATGCATCAAATGCTATGTGAAGAAAGTTGTACATCACAAGATACACGACAAATAGTGAAGTCCTAAACATCTGTAGTAAACTCTCCTCCCAATATTCATGTTTATATTTTTATTAAAGGCAATCAAGAGTCTGATTCATAGCTGCAACTTGAATTTTTTTTTTTGTTAGACAGAAAACATTGAACATTGAAATCGATTAACCCTCTGGTGGTAAAACCAACTGCACAGTTAGATCAACCACTGTCATATTTGTAATTGGAGTGCTGCTCTGTGTGTTTTCAGGACCTGCAGGAGAGCGAGGTGTGTCAGGATGAGCTGGCTCTGAGGGTGAAGCAGCTGAAGGCCGAACTCGTCCTCTTTAAAGGACTCGTCAGCAACGTAAGTCTGCTTTCGAAGCAGGAAAAATGTTCAAAACTGACCAAAAGATTCAGAAATGAAGAAGAATTTGGATTTCACAGTCGTTTTGAAGTTTTCTCTTTTGATTCATGAAGTAATTTTTTGATCCATTTAGTTTGATTTTCTTTTTCATCCATTCAAACCTTATTTTACGAGCTCTCATTAGAGATAATTAAAGGGGCAGAAAGAAGAAAGGTGTGTGTTCAGGGTGCGACGTAACAGGTGATGGACAGTCATGACAGTAAACAAAATAAAACAGGTCTAGATATTTAGATGCATGTAAAATAAGAATCATCTCTGTCTCTCCATCAGAACCTGTCAGATCTGGACAGTAAGATCCAGGAGAAGGCCATGAAGGTGGACATGGATATCTGCCGCCGTATCGACATCACGGCCCGCCTCTGTGATGTCGCCCAGCAGAGGAACTGTGAGGACATGATTCACATGTTCCAGGTACGTTTGTGTTGTGTGTCTGTATCTGCGTGGTGACGAGCGTCCACCTTCACCGTAAATATACACGTCTCCTCTCAGCAGGTGGCCACGCCCCCCTCCACTCTGAGCGGCCGGGCCAGAAAACAGAGCGGGCAGTCGGCGAAGGGCGGGGACGGAGACGAACTGAGCATGTCTGAGAGCGAGGGAGGCGGGGCTAAAGACGAGGAGTCGTGCAGCACATCGGCCAATCAGATCAACGAGCAGATGCAGAGGATGCTGAATCAGCTGTAGGTGTTTTGGGTAATAATGTTTAAACGCTGATGTTAAATGTAGTTGACATGTCTAATGAGTGTGTGTGTGTTGTACAGGAGGGAGTGTGAGTTTGAGGATGACTGCGACAGTCTGGCCTGGGAGGAAACAGAGGAAACTCTTCTGCTCTGGGAAGATTTTCCTGGATACCCACTGGGAGTGGAAACGCAGGGAGAGGTGCGCACACACACATTCAGACATTTCACTTTTTGTGTCTCAGATTTTAATTTACATGAATTTAAAAAAAAACTTTTCCGGAAATGACTTCTACTCATAATAACCCGTAATGACAAAGCCAGAACACGTTTTCAGAATTGTTTGCAAAGTTATTAAAAATTAAAAACAAATAATCTCATTAACAAAAGACTCAGTGATGGCCCAAACTGAGCTGAGGTGAATCCTGTTTGCTTTGATTATCCTCTCTAGGATTTGACTGAACAGTGACAGACTAACACACTTCTAAAGGTCTTTGAGTTACATCCTTATTTTCATTATGAATTCATGTAAAAAGGAACAAATGTCTTGTTTTGTCTGACCAGGAGTCCAAAACCCAAAGATATTCAGTTTGGAATGATATAAACAGATCAGCAAATGTTTGGCATTTTCCCTTGATAAATGACTCAAATGATTAATCGACTATCAGTGAGTGAATGACGTAAAATACCTTTCTGTTGATTCGTTAATCAATTACTCAACTTTTCGGCACTAATTATGTTTAAGAGGTGCTGCTGGTTTGGCTCATGTCACTTTTTATTGCTTAGTGTAGCATTCTGTAGCTGCCTGTTATAACTTCATCAGACAGACTGCTGCGTTCCTGCTTCAGTTCAACTTTATGACTTAGAACTCAAAAAATCAATTGGTAAGATTTTGAGATTGTGAAATAATGATCAGAAATAAATAAAATGTGAAAAATAAAATGTGTGCGCAAATTATACACATCAAAGATTACACAAAGACTGAGTAAAGTGCATTCTGAACATCTTTGTACAGTTTTAAAGGAGAAAAACGATGGCAAAATTTGTACTTGTAACTTAAATTCTTCACAGCAGCTTCTTTTTTCTCAGTCTTTGCATAACCTCAGTTATCTCACCATTTATATAATTTGTGCACAAATATCTGATATTCTCAGTTTTTTTCTTTCTAATACTACAAATCTTTTCACACATTCACAAACTTGAATTTCTCATGCAACTTTTTCAGGTTTACAAAGGGTCATTTATATCATTTTGTAAGCCCTTAATCTTTTTGACCCGTTTTGTAGCCCGCACAACTTCACTGTACAACGTTCAGTGGTGCTCGAAATGACTTGTTGGTTCATGTGCACTTGTCAGCCACATACAGTGACCCTGTGGTATCTAGTGAGGGTTTTTCTTCAGTGAATGTAAAAGCTTTAAAAATAGGATACGAGTTAAAATACACTCATGTTTGATAAAACTGCAGTATAAAGTAGTGGAACAGACAGTTCTAGATAGAAAATTGTTAATAGTTGCTCACAAATATCTTAACTTGTATCTTTTAGAACAACAAATAGTGAGAAGTCACAGCAGCATTAGATGAAACAGAAACTGCCTTCAAAATGTGAGCAATGTACTGACCGAATAAACAGGAGTCACCCAGGCTGCAGCAGTCATCAGCAGCACTTAATGTAGCTTGCAGTGTGCCCATCCAGCACCGTACAGATCTGTTTTCCCACCGTCAGGGAAGCCACCGGTGTTTCCTGTCGAGGGGGGGCAGTTTTTCTTTGACCCACTTGGCTGACCTGACCTGGTGGACGAGCTGTTTTTTAGGCCGTTATGACTTTTAACTACAGCAGGTTGATGCTTTTGTTTTTGAGTTCAGTCTGATGACGCAGACGAGTCTATCCCGGTGACCTGTAAGCTGTTTTTAACTAAATAAGCCAGAGAGGCTAACAACCTGCTTAGTGAGGCGCAGCAGAAAGACGCTGCAGGGAAAGCAGCAGATTAAACGACCTTTCCACACCCGTGGTGCGCTCACACAGGCTCTCTGATACTTTAACTGCACGGCAAGCTCGTATCCAATTTCAGTAAATTGTTTTTATTATTTTAAGTGCGAGAAAAAAAGTTGTCAGCATTTCAATAACTGCTTAATTGTTGAGTCATTTACGAAGGAACAATGCCAAACGTTGTGGTTCCAGCTGTTACTCGACAAGACGACAACTTTTAAAGTTACTAGAAAACTGCTTTATTGGTGACGGCCATGTTCACAATAACAAAGCTTCCTGTTTCTTCATAATAAAAGCTCCCATTTCCACCTAATACAAGAAAAACATGTACCCTCACAGGCAGTTATTTAAAGCAACTAAATAGAATACAACCTGTTGTTGGATTTTATAAGCCAATATCATAGTGTTTCTATTATTTTGTCCACTCCTACATATATAGATATTTATATTCTGTTAATATTTGGTGTCTTATTTCAAAGTTTGTCAGCTAGCATGCACACTGTGGCTCGTTGGCTCTGCTCATTAAGCTTTAACTCAACCAGTGACATTTTCTTCTCTAGTTACAGCTCAAATCAGCTACATAGGCGTAAATAAAGTGTTTTCTCTTCCCCCCCCCACACACACACATACACTCACTGTGTCCAGCTGCAGCAGCAGGAGGAGTCCATCGAGGAGGTGATTAAAGACACAGAGTCTCTGTTCAAATCCCGAGAGAAGGAATACCAGGACACCATCGACCAGATAGAGGTGAGTCTGTTTTTCTACGTTGTATTTATTAAGTTATGGGGACAAACGTGTTTTATAGTCACATTGTGAGGATTCACCACCCACACAGTCCAAAAACTGGTTCAATACACTTTGTATTAGTAGCTTGAGTGCTCAAAGTTGGAACTGTTCCCATTTCAGTTTTTGTCTTCAAACGATATCCTCAATGTTACTGAACGTAGAAACACGTGAGTCTCCTGGATGATGTAATGACTCTGTAGGTTTATGTTGTGGCCACCAGTTTAAATTATTTCAACTTTGTTTCTGAGAAATCAGGTTTTGTCTGTCAAGTACTACAATCTCAATGAGCCTCGGCCACCGTTGCCATGGAGAAGAGGCCTGTCAGAGGCACGAATCAGGGCGGTAGCAAATTCAAAGTGCTTCGTTGTTACAGTTGAGAACAAAACGCGGCACCATAGTTTCTGAAATCTGTCAAAACTGACCCGCAATTAAAACGTGAATTGTTTTAAGCAGCAGTTTGTAAAATCTGTTTTCTGCACGTAAGACAGTTTTAAACGTGGGGATTGGATGTGTCTTGCTGAAATGCACCTTGGGAGTCGTAGTTAACGTCTACCTCAAAGTTTTTATGTACACAAGCTTGTACCTTCGTCTTTTTATCAAAGAACCGGATATTGTCTGACGCAGTTTTTAATCTTTTGTTCTGATGATTTACCCGGGCCCAAGAAAGCTCCCCCCACTTCAGCGGTATTAACTGGAGTAATTAGAGGTAATAGTGTCATTAGTGTTAATGGATTTGTGCTTTCTGTGTTGGTCAGCTGGAACTGGCCACAGCCAAGAGCGACATGAACCGTCACCTGCACGAGTACATGGAGATGTGTTCGATGAAAAGAGGGCTGGACGTCCAGATGGAGACCTGCAGGAGACTCATCACGCAGAGCGGAGACAGGTAACACACACACACACACACACACACACACACCACTGGAAATGAGCTCTAAGTGGAGGCTTGAAGAGGGAAATGTCCCCGATAAACACTGCAAGTTATTAGATACACTGAGCAGCTCTGCAATAAACCCTTCATGATGGATATAATGTCCAGTTTTAGTTAAATGTTTTAAAAAGGTGTTGATCCAACTGTATTACATTATACTGAGAAGTGTTTCTAATATTTTCTCCACCTTCTACCCCTGATATAAATGGGGTGGACTAAATTAACAAACTCTCAGTTTAACTCACTACAATTCAGCACCAAACTACAGCCATCAAAATAACCATAAAGTTGAGTTGGCACATCTTTAAAACATTGTCAGTTAGGATTTATTGCAGGACCGTTGGTTTAGACTGCATTAATTTAGCTCGGTGTCTCTAACTAACTAGTGTGTATATTTCACTTTCCAAAAACTGTTTTACAGATACAAAAGTACAAGAACACATAAAATACATGAGTTTTACTAAAATAATAATAATTCAATTAAAGGATAGTTTGATTTTTTTTAAGTATCTTTTATTACAGTACTCACATGCCCATCTGTACGTTGAAAGACCTGCAACCCTTTTTCACAGCTGACATTTTGATGTCACACAGGTCTAATTACGAACATTAATTAATAACATTAAGTTCCTAACCCTGGCTTCGCTTACTGGGACACTTAAATGGAACAGAGCCATCGTTAATGCTTCAGTTACACTTGTGCTTCTCCTGCTATGACGAGTCAAAATGTCTGCTGTGAAAAAGAGCTGTCGGTCGCTGTGATCGTCCCTCCTCTCCATACTGACCCTGAAGAGATTCCCTCTTTCTGTCCAACAATGTACGTAGATTAAGCAGCCTGAGTTTGCTCAGTCAAGTGGACATCTTTGTCCTGGTAGTCACATGTAGGTTTATTGCAAAATAAATCATTTTGTACAAACTTTGGACGATATCCACTTGATTTGGTTACTCAGACTGCTGAAGAGTCACAGGACAGAAGGACTGTGTCCTCCATTTCTTACCTTGTAGTCGCTCTGAGAAGGAAACATTTCATGATTCAAAAAGAAGGTTTTTTTAAGAGTTTTGGAGCGCTGACAGCAAATATCCTTCCACCGTCTCCCCTCTGGCCCTGGGGACAGTAAAGAACAACTGGTCAGCAAACACTACAAAGGAAGGGGTCAAGGATAGACCCAGGTTGTGCCTCTATCATCATTTTCTGAAAAATCCAGGAGATTATTAAACACTTTAAGGTATTTCCACAATCTTTAAAGACTCTTTTAACCATCTGATTAAAAAAAAAACATGCTATCCTCTTCATGATTTAAAAAAAAAAAGATATTTAAACATATTTCCCAAATTGAAACTGTTTCTTAATCCAAACAAAGAAGCTACTGGAAATGACATCTCTTTGGCTCATTGAACAAATTGGGTAAATAAATATTTCATGTCTGGCGATCATCTTTGTTTGGTTGTTAGGAAACAGATTCGCAACTTGGTAAACAGGTTAAAAATCTTTTTTCCGCACAGCGACAGTGTACTATTTGTTAAATCCAGATGGTTAGAAGAGTCTTAAAGGATTTTGGAAGGTCACTCAAAACAAAAGTTCATTCTTGATTCAGTCACTGTTTTGGGGTCGTATCACACTGTCTTCCTCAGCAGATGGAGTTGGCCATTTGTCGTGAAATTATAGTTAGAAAATTTGAAGATTTCTCATCCATGTTTGCGTAAAAGTTAAGTGACAGTTAATTGTTTACCTTTGAAACACACGACGCATCTGAGTGAGATCATGTGATACAGTCGAAAGCTCTGGAAGAGCTACTGAATGAACCTTGAGGTGAGAATGTTTTGCCTACAGAGTAAATCTGTTTTTCAAAGATCACCGGGGATTTATCTTTCAGGAAATGGACATGAATGTAGTGATAATACACGAGAGGCACAAACTGGGGCTACGTTTACATCCGCCTCAGAACCGCTGCAAGGAGGCCAAAATAGGGACGGTTCAATGTGGAGGAAACATTTGAGCAGCAGACAGAAGCTACATTAATCTCTCTCATTCATACAGGAAGTCCCCCTCGCTCATCACACTGACGGTGGACGACTCAGACGGCGAGGAGAAGGAGCAGAAGAAGCCAGCTCTCCCTGCTGACTCTGAGCCCGGCGACTCTTGCTGCGACGCCAATGCCGCCATCCCTCCTCTGACCTGGAGGAAACCCTAACACACACTGAAACACACACTGCTGGTACTCTGAAATAACGCCACACCAACGCTCCTCTTCCTGTAGTGACAAGTCAAGGTGTGTAAAGCTGTAGAACTTCCACGCATCTAACATTATGTCTCGGTTGTTTTTGTTCACCTAAGGTAGAAATTATTTGAAAACCAGCAGAAGCAAAACGTCGTTTCTTGATCTTTAAGCTTCTCTGACAGCAGCCAGTCTGACATGAAGCAGGTGAATTAGAACAAAAGGTGGAAAAGTTTCACCAGCGTTCTTACTAACCCATAATTTGCTTGCAAAGCTTTAACAGAAAATAATGAATTTTCAAGGCTGCTGGTGAAGATTTGAGCCAATAATTCTTCACTTGATGTGTCACTGCTGCCCCCCTGTGGTCATCAGCTGCAACTGCACCTCAGTGAAGGTCAAACAGAACAAAATGGCACTTTAAAAGAAACTCACCGATTCTGTTTGTTGAGATGAAAAGAACATGTTTTGTTTTATTTTGCACACTGATCTTGCTGTTTAGTGCAGGAGCCAATTATTTGCACAGTTTCTGTAATGATGCCTTCAGGTTCAGGCCCGCGCACAGAGAGGCAGTAATGCACAAAGAAATAGTTTGCACATAAACTGTTCACTGAAGTACTTAAGCGTGACAGTTTTATTGATTTAATTTCCACATATTATAAAGGAAATGCTTGTTTTTATTTTATTATTTGTAATCCTGTCACATGGAGCAGCTTTAAAATGTTGCAGAAGTTTAATTCCTAATATATGAATTACCCAATCGCCATTTCCTGGGGTTATACTGTAGGTACAGGAACTATTTAACAGATCTCCAACTATCAAACTTGCCTTAAACTGATCCAACATTTGAGGAATATGACACCTTCTCTGATAAAAACTTTGTACCGGTATGAAAGTTGAAAGTTAGTCAAGAGAACTGTCCTGAAAATGCGTCTTTAAAGGGTTTAATCTTTATTTTTTTGTTTGCCACAGTGCGCAAAAGGAACTGCATTATTAATTAACCCAAATTATTAGTTCGAAGAATATTTTTTTTATGTTCTACAGTTACAGACAAATATTCCTTCTGTCAAAATCTTTAAACGTGGCTGTTTTTAGGTTAAAGATCAAGTTAAAGTAAAATGAAATGAGCGGCTTTAGTATTTGTGGTAGCGTGGGAAATTCTTTGAAACATCATTTAGACCAGCAGGCTTTGGAAACCCTCCACCTGGGCCACAAGATGACTGACTGGATAAGAAAGAAAAAACATTTTCTGGTACAGGAAATGATCATTTGGTTTTTTTAGACTTTTCTGTAATCTTTGCTCTTTTCTTGTCAAATACCAGAGAGTTATTCCTCTGCAAATTACTCAAACTAAACAGTCTGAGAGGATAAAATCTGCTCACAGCTCAGACACATGAGCCGAGAAATGATGGGAACTACTTATTTAGACCATCGTGTTGGTGGATAAAACTGAGAAATTCTAACTGAATAATTAAATTGTAAAAATGTTAAAATTTAAGATTTTTTGGGTGTCTTGTTGCACTGGAGGAATTTGGACCTGAGCACGCTGTCATATTAATCATATTGTAGTTAACACAGGTTGGATCCACAGTAATTAATTTTTTTTTTATCCTAGTTATCCCCAAGAGAGTCAAAGGTGGATTTCTTTTCAGATTTTGTTTTACGTGACAGATAAGAACCAGAATTTAAAACATGTTTAAACAGATGAAATAATGTTACTGTAAATCTTATTGTTTAAAGTTTATTTGTTTGGCTTGTGACATCCAACTTGTAAAAATTAGACCTGTATAAAGGATGTAGAGCTGTAGCTAATGATTATTTTCTATAAAAATATATATACACCATATATTTTCCCAGAGCCTCAGGTTTCTGCAGACAGCTTCTTTTCTCCGACCAACAGTCAAAAGCCAAAGATCTTCAATTTACTAACACAGAAAACTAAAATAAGCAAATATTCCTATTTTAGGAGGTGGAACCTGTGAGATTTGGGCATTTTTGCTTAAAAAAAATTACAAACAATTATCAAAATTATTGCTGATTCATTTTCTGTCAGTCGATTAAATGACTCAACGTTTCAGTTCAAGTCTTTCTGTCTGGAGGAAAAATCTGTAAATTTAGTTTTGAGAATTTGAAGATTTGTCCTCTACATTTAAAGGGAAGGTGTCATATTTATATATTTATATATCAATCACAAGCCAACCTCCTTGTTAGCGTTTGCTATCAATGCTAATGGAAATCGATGAGTCATGAAATCAAATCGGTCCCATGATGACGGGCGACTGATTAATTTAAGAGACAGTTTATTTTAAATTTAAGGGCATTTTATTTTTTTTTGCTTTTACAAAAGTGAAAACCTATTTTACGAAATGTTTGTCCTCAGAAATGTACAGTTTGTAAAGGCTAAATACTGTATGTACTGTACATAATAAGGCTGTGTATAACGCTGAACTATCTAGTGCCATACGCTTCATGTTCTTATCATGTAAATTTAGCTGAAATGATGAAATCTAACATTTTATTTATACCATTCTTTTAGTTTTAGCTTTGTTATTGCTCTCAATTGAATTGAATCTTAGGAGTATCTTAGCAGTTAGGACTGTCGTCTTTCTTAAGTTGTTTCAGAGCGAACACACCTGCAGCAATGATTAAAAGAAGTGAATTTAGTTTCCCGTTAAAGGACGTGTTTGTACAGTACGTGGGAGAAAGAAGACATGTTGCAGGAGGTGTGTTTTTAAAAAGAAAAATCATGTTTTTTACTTTGTTTGTTCCAGTTTTTCTCTCTTTGTCGACATGCTGCAATGAATGCGTCACAGTTCAACTCTTCAAACACATTTGATTAAATGAATGTCTGCTTATTCAATAACCTGCCATGTTCACCACAGAAAACAGATTCATTAAAGGAACGCTTTTAGTTTTAGTCCTGTAGTTTTCCTCTCTGAGCACATTTCTAATCGCATCAAAACGAGACTTAAAACCTGAAAATGCTTGTTTCCAAATACTAAACTATTATTTTACACTTTTTACAGATAGTTCTTAGAGCTCAGAGAAGAAACGGACTAAAATTTAAAAACTGTCCCTTTAATGTCAAGGAGAAACAAAACAAAGCAAGTGCAAGTGTACAAAATACTTAAAAGCAAAATAGACAAACATCACTCACCTCATGAAACTGTGCAGATGCTGCTTCAACGGAACTGTCGAGATCTATATTATCAGAATGTAAATAGCATCTGTGGAGAGACAACAGAAATAAATCAAGTGTGAAAGGAAATAAATGACTTAAAGACCTCATAAAACAGAATCAGAGAGGGTGGCTGAGATTAAACAGGAAATAAGGAAGGAAAATGGACAGCAGGAGCCAAATACGTCAGCTGGAAAATACAGTTTCTGATATTTTGGGTGATTTTAGGAGTCTGGATTGAATTCTCCTTCACATGTGAAACATTATTATTGTTTTCATGAGGTCTTTGACGTTTGTTTTTCACTCACCGTGTGCAGAGCTGTACGTTTGAACAATGAAGCAAAATGAAAAGTTGCACAGAATAAAAGACGTTGAAAGAGTCTCTGTTGTGAGTTTGTTGTTCACAGTGACGGAAAGTTACCAAGTACATTTACTCAAGTAAAGTCCTCTGCTGGAACATTTTGACTTTTTTTACTATATTTTCACTGGGTTGGATACTTTATACTTAGATTCTACTACACTTTTAAGGTAAATATTGCACATTTTACGGCACAACATTTGACATCAACAGTCACTTTGCGGATTAAGATTTTACATGTTAAAGATCAGATATGAAGTATTACTAATGGTGGAGAAGTACGCAGATACTACACTACCACACTGTAAAAACACTCAACTACAAGTTCAGAATTAAAATGTTACCTCAGTAAATGTGTGTTGTACTTGAAGTATCATAAGTAAAAGAAATGGCCCCTGTGAGTTTTGTCGTATTGGTGGAATGTAAATAAGTACATTCACTCAAAGACTGTATTTAATAATTTTCGGTCTCTTTGTTTTTAATAGTTTTTGGACGACAGAGGATTGAGATATATCAGCGTTTTGGTCTTTTCATGAGTTTTGTTGACAATGTGAAAAATATTCTACTTGAACTTGAGATATGATTACTGGCACTACTACACATTAAACTACCTAAAATGATACAGTACTTTAGTACTAGTATACAGGGATGGAAAGTAACAAAGTACCTTTACTGAAGTACTGTACTTGCGTATAATTGTGAGGTACTGAAAAACAAATTCAGAGTTTTAAAGTTTTCTCAACCAATAAAGCGGCAGCTGATCTTTCAGCAGAGGTGGAAACTAACTAAGTACGTTTACTCGAGTACTTCACATGTACAGTACAGTTTTGAGGTACTTTACTTGAGTAATTCCATTTTATGGTACTTTACTACACTTCAGGGGAAAATATTGTACTTTTTACTGCACTACATTTATTTACAGCTGTAGTTCAGTTACTTTGCAGATTCTGATTATAATTTATTTTTTATTATATTTTGTATTAATAAAGTATTTTCATAGATTACACCACCCAGCAGTATATAAAGTCGTTAGAATGAGCTCCACCTTCACAAGCTGCAACATTAAAGTGATGAACACATTAATGCAACAATAATTATAACCCATTATTATAATAAACAGTATTCTGAAAACAGCCGTTCTGCATTAAGAGTACTTAATACTTACTTACTTACTACTTAAGTACATTTCAGTGACAATACTTCAGTAGTTCTACTTATGAAAGATACTGAATACTACTACTGCTACTAAAGGATATAAATACTTCTCCCAGCTCTGGTTCTTTAGTCCCATTACAGATCAAAACATTTAACAGCAATACAGATATTTATTGATTAGACACACTAAGAACTAGAGTGTATTTGGGCAGTATTGATCAGCTTCATTAGTTTCAGTTCAGTACTTCTTGCTCCTGTAATGATTTGATATTAATCGCCTCCTGTTCAGACGGTTTTATTGGCTGAGCACAACACAAACCAGCAAAACAAACAACTTCACAGTAAATCAATGAAGAAGAACAAACACCGAAACAGCAGAAGAAGAAAAGAGCTGCTGAGAGGAAACAGCTGCGCTGCTTCAGCACATCAACACAGAAAAACCACAGCTGGCTGCGTTTACATGGAGACCAACCAAGACAAGATACTCACGAAGTAACTGAGTACATTTACTCAAGTACGAGACTTTATACTTCTACTCCAACACACATATTGTACTTTTTACTGCGCTACATTTATCGGACTGCTTTAATTACTTTTCAGTGTGATGCATGATACGTGTGATCAGTTTATAAAATATGCATTTTATAGATGAAACTACCCAACAGTGTATAAAGTAGTTAAATTAGCTCCACCTCGACCTGCCACATCATTAAAATCCTACATGTTACTGCGTCAAACACTACAATAATAACACTGACAGGGGCCACTCTGCTCCATAAGGAGTACTTTTACTTTTGGTACTTTTTTAGATTTTGTTGCTGATAATATTTCTGTACTTTTAAAATCAGCACTTTTACTTGTAATGGAGTATTTTTACAGTATAATATTACTACTTTTACTTAAGTAAATGATCTACATACTTCTTCCAAAACTATACACAGCACAGTACAGAAACTTATATTGTGGTACAGTGTGGTGCTATATACTGTATGTTCAGTGCCTATAAACAGAGGTTGATAATTGTATCACACACACGTAGTACTTAGTCCAGTTTTGAGGTACTTGTACTTTGTTCTGCTACACATCAGAGGGAAATTACACACTTTTCCTACTCGCCCACTTTTATCTTACGGCTGCAAGTTACTCAAACAAAACATTTGACGAACTTGATGCATCGTTAAAGATTAAAGTTTACTGTCACAGAGGACTAAAGACACCAGAAAATATTCACATTTGAGAAGCTGAAATCAGAGAATTTGGACACTTTTTCTTAAAAAATGACTCAATTATCAAAATAGTTGGCGATTAATTTAATAGTTGACGACTAATATGTTAATCGACTGATCGTTGCAGCTCTATAAAGAACTATGATAAAATTCAGTAGAATTAATAGAAAACAGTCAAAAACAATGTTGAGATAAAAGGAGGCTGACAACTGTTTGTGATATTTAAAATAAAATCTGAATGACTCTCCACCACCGCCTGTATAAATATTTAACCATAAACTCAACCTAATTATTATTCTACTAATCTACTGAGCAGCCAGAGAAACAGAAACCACTGTCCAATCTGATGACATCCAAAACAGCTACACTGCAACAACCTTTAATGGAGGTTGTGATGTTCAGTTTTTACTGTGGATTCAGCTGTGTGATCATTGTACAGGCTGCAGTTTGCATCGCATTATACTGAGAGGTGTTTCTATTATTGTGTCCACCCCCCATGTGTATCAGTGGGGGTAAACAGTAGTAGTATTTTTAGCCAGGTGTACCTAATAAACTGGTACCTGAGTGTACATTTTAAGCTGTTTGTAATATTTTGCTCCTCCACATACTTAAATGTTTTTGACAAAATATTAGACCTGAACACCTTTTAGTACAATGCAGCCGCAGGTGGAAAGTAACTAAGTACATTTACTCGAGCACAAGTACAATTTTGAGGTACTTTACTTGAGTTCTGACAGATATCATACAGATATTGTATTTTTTACTGCACTACATTTGATCCTTTTAGTTACTTTGCAGATTCTGATTATTAATACAAAATATAATCAACAAATAAATCATGGTGATGTTTTGTCAAAGGTTAACCTGGTAAAATAACCAGATGTAATTAAACATTAAAGAGATGAACATAGTGCATCAATAATTAATATTATAATCCAATAACATACTGTATATATATCATTCTGAAATGGGCCATTCTGCATCATGAGTAGTCTGCTTTTACTTTTGGTACTTTAGATATATTTCATGCTGATACTTTTGTAGTATTACTTAAGTAAAATTTTGAATGCATGACTTTTACTAGTATTTATACTCTGGTATTGCCACTTTAACTTAAGTACTTCCACCTCTGAATGTGGCGCAATAAAACAGAAAAACCACCTCAAAACGAACATTTTAAGATTAAACAAACTGCAGGGCTGTTTTACTGTAATCCATGACATCACACAGGTGTTTTAGAAACCATTAAATACTACCTTAGCATACCTTACTGTACTGTACAAAGTCGTGTCTAACCAGAGAGAGCCCGCTCCAAACACCGATAATCAATAAATACTTTTAAAACGGGATCATTTCACTGCACAAGTAAAGATCAAAGTAAAAGAAAGAAAAGAAATTATTTACTCACTGAGACGCTCCGAGGACACAACGCGAGACCCAACATGTCGGAGTCAAACCGAACAAGAGGAAGATGATTANGGATCATTTCACTGCACAAGTAAAGATCAAAGTAAAAGAAAGAAAAGAAATTATTTACTCACTGAGACGCTCCGAGGACACAACGCGAGACCCAACATGTCGGAGTCAAACCGAACAAGAGGAAGATGATTAACACACCTGAGAGTGACGCTCAGAGAGGGTGTGTTTGATTGGTCAGCGCAGGTCAGGTGACACATTTACCAAACAACCTTCACCTGACCCCAACAACCAAACAACCCAACAACCAAACACCACAACAACCAAACACCCCAACAACCAAACACCCCAACAACCAAACACCCCAACAACCAAACACCCCAACAACCAAACACCCTAACAACCAAACACCCCAACAACCAAANCCCCAACAACCAAATCTACCATCATCCCGTCACAAAAACATTTAAAACTTATTTGTGCTTTTTAAATAATCTTAATCAAATTAAATGAATACTTTCAAACCAGCCCCTCAGTTTGGCCCTGTACACCCAGTCCTCTACATTACACCATCAAGGTTCATCTCTAAAACAGACGATCCTAACTCAAGGCCCCCTTACTCGCTTTTCCTGAAGCTTTCACCCACATCACGTGGTCTTCTTGTTTTGTCGAAGTTCTACTTCTCAGGTCAACAATTCACTTTGATGCTTCACTTTTAAACCGACACAGACCTCACCTGCTGCTGCTGCTGCTG
>NTHP01000426.1:133524-158372 GCA_003416845.1 Oplegnathus fasciatus | reverse complement strand
AAAAAAAAAAAAAAAGGATGTTTTTACTAACGACTGAATGTAAACAAAAAAAGATAAAGATCGCATATCTGCTACCCCTCTGAAAAGCTTGATGGCAACACCAGCAGGAAGCGGTGAACTTTTTGTTCCCCCATAGTGAGGTCAGCGCTGCTGAGCTGCCGTGACAAAAAAAAAACAGTCTTCAAACCTCTAAACCGAAAGTTTATTTTTGCCTCCTGTTGCGCAACAAGGTGTCGCTAAAAACCTCAAACATTTTGAGTACAAAATGCGTCCGCAGCACAGAGCGTTGAAAACTCTCACGTACCAAAAGTTGGTACCGAATGCCTCGTCAAATTCTTACTTTACTTTTTTTTTTATTGGATATTTTCTGATTCAAATTTAGACCTTGTAAAGTTGTATATTGCGTTAGCACCAGTACTGAAAATGTTAAAAACAGGTTAAAGAAGGTGTCTAAATTCCTAAAATGTTTCTTGTGACAAAGCATTTTCAACACACATTAAAAATCAACTTTCTGAATGCTGGTAGTGATTAAAAAGTACCGATTACCTCTCCTCTTACCTCTGTCTTCTTGAGAGCCGTCGTTGTAGTTGACCTGCTTGCGGATACGTTTGCCTTTGCCCAGGTTGCGGGCTAGATCCTCCTGCTGCTGCTCGTAATGGTGACGCAACAGCTTCTCCCAGTAGTCTGGATCCACGCTCTCCTCCTGCTTGATGATCTCCCGCTGCACCTCCTCCTCCTGAGCGAAGGGAGAAAAGATGGAGAAACATGGAAATGGTTGGAGAGGGTACAGACCAGCGTCACAACTGAGATCAGGCAAAGTTTACAGAGAAAACTTCCCAGAGATCGCCTGGGAATCAAAGATTGAGAATCCAGATGTTTAAAACAGGAAATATAGAATAATTTATAATTTGAATGAAGTTTGGTTCACTACTTAAATAAATCTCTGATTTCTGAGACGCGACACAGACTTTTTACATTTAGCAATGTCAGATTTACGCTCTAGGACATCCACGGGCTCTCACCTCCTCCTCCTCGTCTTTGACCACATACTGAGCCACCTTGAAGGAGCTCAGGTACTCGTTCATGCTCTGCAGCTCTGTGTCGTCGGTGGCGTCCTGGTTCCTGTCCAGCAGACGGTCGATGGCCTTGTCGTCGTAGTGAATGATGCTGCTGTCCTCCTCCTTGTTCTCACCTGAACACGCACACAAACATCAGTTAAAATATCTCACGTCTAAGTGTCTTCATGCACCGGTAAATCCGTCCCATGAGGCTCTCTGTCCTTGCATATCTGCACTGTTTCAACTCTCACCTTCTCCCTCGTCCTTGAACAGCTCCTCTGTTCCAAACTTGAGGATGTCGTCCAGTTCCTGTTTGGACATGGAGCCAGTCTTGGATCCGAGACCGGGTCGGACCACCAAGTGAGTCAGCATCATCTTTTTCTTGGCAACCTGGACGGAGGAGAGAGCACCGACGAAAGAGAGCAATTTGTTAATATGTCAAGTCAAAACATTTCAAAGTGCTCCAGGTTCTTTCTCAAATGTTTATCACAAACCAGTTTTGCTTTTTAATGAGCCATACAAACTGGTTTTACAAGTCACAAAAACAGTAGCCAGATCTATGCTTGACAGTGGTTGACAGAAGACATTGTGTAGTTGCTGGGTTTTCATGTGTTACACCTGTCCCGTTTACCTGAGTAATCCTCTCCTCCACAGAGGCTTTGGTGACGAAGCGGTAGATCATCACCTTCTTGTTCTGACCGATACGATGAGCTCTGCTGAAGGCCTGGACACAGAAGAAGAGTAAATCTTTACAACATTTGCTGAACTTTTCAACGAGCTAAATAAAAAGTTGTTTCTGAAACCTATTCTAAACGTCACAGTATATCACTCTTAACAATAAAAATTTAAAAATTCAGCACAGATGTTTTCTGGATTTCCCAAAAAGTTCAAGCAAAGAAAACATGGCGGGTTTCAAGCTCACATACAACTTCTGCCTTCAGCTACACTTCATTATCAGCAAAAACTAGTGGAGACCGATGGAGTAGCAGTAATCCTGCTGTACCTGGATGTCGTTGTGGGGGTTCCAGTCAGAGTCGTAGATGATGACGGTGTCGGCGGTGGCCAGGTTGATACCCAGGCCTCCGGCCCTCGTTGACAGCAGGAAGGCAAACTGCTGAGCGCCGGGAGCTGAGGGAAAGAATCAAAGAGAAAAGGTCACTTTCTAGAATTTCGACAAGCATGTTTTAATTATCAGCTTCCATAAAAAGTGACCTGGAACTATAATAACAACAACAGATCAAGTAAAAAGTCATTTAAAACTGTCTTGTAACGAAGCGTTAAGGATTGTGTGAAGGGTGGGGAAAAAAGAAAAACGAAGGGGAGATTACAGAATCTCCACAAAAGAAAACAAAAAAGGTTGAGTTTGTGCTCTGTCTCACCGTTGAAGCGATCGATAGCTTCCTGTCGCATCCCTCCAGTGATCCCTCCATCAATCCTCTCGTACTTGTAGCCCTCGTTCTCCAGGAAGTCCTCAAGCAAGTCCAACATCTTGGTCATCTGCAGCAAAACGAAGAGCAAAGCTGGTGAGATTTCTCACTTTCTCAGTTCTAACTGGAAATACTAAAAGCTATTTGTAAGTTGCAGGCAGAGTCCGCACCACAGAGATCGCCTTCCCCTTCCCTTTCGTCATTTTCCAACAACAGGTAAAAAAGTGTTTCGACTAATTTTACAACCTTATGTTCAATTATATTTTAGTTTTTTGACTTTGATCTGATACTGTTACTCGATCTGACGGGGACGATCGCTACAAAGAGAAAAAGCAGGATATGACCAAAAAGAAACATATTTAAATTGGTAAAATGATTTTGCTATTTCATCAGTGTTTTGGAGTTAAGACTAAGAATATACCAGCATGAGTGCCGAGTAGAAGCTGTGTAGGGGTTTATGAGTCACTACTGAGAAAAAAGGGTCTCTTACCTGAGAGAAGATGAGCACTCTGTGTCCTCCGTCCTTCAGCTTCCTCATCATCTTCTGCAGTAACAGCAGTTTCCCGGCAGCCTTTGTGAGAGCGCTGCCATCGTACATCCCGTTGGGCATCTTTGGAGCTTCCTGTTTGGAGTGACCAATCAAACATTTAGGTTTTGTTAACTCTGAAACGACTGCAGAGAAAGTTTGGCGTTATTTTAAAAAGGAATGCTTCCTAAAACGACAATCTACCCCAATTAAATCTCTCAAGTGAAAATCTAAAAAGTCTGAAATATGGAGTCCTGATTTCATATTTCATATAATCTAACATTTCACCCTTCTCTAAAACAAACGATCTGATGTTTGGGTCTTACAATAGCAGCCGCGGGGAAGAGGTAGGGGTGGTTGCAGCATTTCTTGAGGTCCATGACGACGTTGAGCAGAGACACCTGGTTTCCTCCTCCTTTGGTGTTCAGAGCCTCAAAGTTTTTCGTCAGGATGAATTTGTAGTATTTCCTGCAAACAGACGATAAACACATTTACCCTTTTCTTTTTAAGCTTTTTAAACTTACTTCTCAATTTGTACATAACTATGACCAAGACAGTCTTAAAAAAAAAAAAGCACGACTCCAGCCACCATAGCCCTCCTGACTCACTTCTGCATGGGGCTGAGCTCCACTCTGACGATGAGCTCGGTCTTGGAGGGCATGTGTTTGAAGACGTCGGCCTTCAGTCTCCTGAGCATGTGCGGACCCAGCATGTCGTGCAGCTTCTTGATCTGGTCCTCCTTTGCGATGTCTGCAAACTCCTCCAGGAAGATCTCCAGTTTACTGCAAACAGAAAGGCAGAAACAGACAGGTGTACAGTCACGCTGCTAATAGCAACTACAGAAGCCAGCTGCTTCCTGCTGCAGACTTTTTAAAACAACATCTGATACTCAACATTAAACCTCTTGTGCTTCAGCACCAAAGTTGCTTCCTGACATTTTAAGACTAAACACAACTGTGATGTGTGAGTGGGAATGTTTTTACAGTCTGTTTGATGTAATATTTACATTCATGCACGCTTATTTATTACATTTAAACATTTTCTTAAAACCCTCAAAGTTGCTTTAAAGTAACATCTGTTGATTAGAAGAACAGCTGACAACATACAAATCTGAGGGATAGAAAAGCAGAAAAAAACTCATTCCTGCTGCACAGAATTAGGTTTATTTTTGTAGGCTTTATTCTAATCTTTGCTTTTTTCTGCTCTTGTTAACCCTCCAGGCCTATAAAAACACTCAAAGAGAACCGTTTGAGAAGGAACAGACATGTGCAAACTGTAAGAAGGGGTCACAAGTAGACATAGCTTTGTTGTAAGGGGTCACATGCTGAAGAAAGGGTGCGAGCTACTGCTGTATATGAATGATAACATGGCTGTCAGTGTCCGATCAGTGTTTCTCTTGTACTGTTTCCATGTACTTTGGAAAGTTTTCAAATCAATCTTCAATGAGAGTTCCCTGCACTCCTGAGGATATGCACAGCTCGTTAGTCACATGAAAGTATGAAAGCTATTCATTCTGCAAGTTCATTAGCATTTATTATGATTTAGAGACTTCAGTGCCTGAATAACAACAAGTACAAGGTTTCTAAACGAAACATTAACAACAAAAACTTCACCAACTCCAGTACTGATCCACACATCACAGGCTTAAACCCGAAGTCCTTGCTGTGGTGAGAACTCGAAAAATGTTCTCCTATAAAAGAATATGTTAAACAGCAGAGTCCGGAGCCTACCTGAACCTCTCAGGTGTGAGGAAGTTGAGCAGGTGGAAAAGCTCCTCCAGGTTGTTCTGCAGAGGAGTTCCAGTCAGCAGCAGTTTGTGCTGCAGAGGGTAGTTGTTCAATACCCGGAAAAACTACAGCAGAGGAAACAAAGAACAACATGTTTACAACAATTTCAGCTTCAGTTAAACTTCAGGAACAGCTGTCTGCACATGCTTCCAATTCAGACGTGTTTACAAGTGTTTTATTCCAGCGGTTTGCAAGAAGTAACTGTCGAAAAACAAACAGTAATGATTCAGATGGTAGAACTTCTAAATCAACCATATTTCCAGGCAGGAAATAGGTTTTACTATTTATATAGTTTTCATGAAAAAGGGTCATTTTATTATTTTATCTACTACCCTACTAGCAAAACTATATAAAGTAATAAAACCTTTAATTAACCAATCCTGTGTGTGTCTACACGTGTGTCCGTACCTTGGACTGGTTGTTTTTCAGTCTGTGGGCCTCGTCCACCACCAGGCAGGCCCAGTCGATGGAGCCCAGGATCGCCATGTCGATAGTGATCAACTCGTAGGAGGTTAGCAGGACGTGGAACTTGATCGACGAGTCTTTCTGTTGGAGGAAAAGCAAAAGAAGTTCAAATTTTCAACCCCAATTCAAACGTGTTACTTGATTTATCTGGAGCTCATCAATGTCTATTAAATGCATTTGTTTTCCTGCCGCCTCCTCTCACCTTCATCCTGGAGGCCTTCTTCCCTCCTCGGATGGCGTTGTCCTCGAAGGAGAACTCGTTCTCTCTGATGACGGCTCTGCTGTCTTTGTCTCCGACGTAGGTCACCACGTACATGTCGGGGGCCCACATCTCAAACTCTCTCTCCCAGTTGATGATGGTGGAGAGTGGGGCACTAACCAGGAACGGCCCTTTAGAGTGGCCCTGGAGGTGGAGAGAGGAAGTCAGTTCAACATGTCCTACAGACCAGTGGTACATGTGTTTTGTCTAACACCTGGACATGTTGCACTTAATGTAAGGACGTTTATACAATGTGCCTTTATGCGATAATGTCTGTACAAGCAGTTAGCATATCAGTCACAAGACAAATTACTGTACATTGTGATCTGAATTTCATTTTGCAGCCGACTCAGCACCAAAATCATGATCCCAGGAGACTTTCAATTTATCCACAATACAACTCCGTAATTTCAGAAATACGAGAATCAGAATCTGTGATTGCTTCTTGTGTTTCAAACTAATATGAACTGAAATTAGGAGAGCAGAACTTTACGTGTGAATGGAAAAAAAAAAGGTAAAACCTGAGCTTTCCTAGAAATCACAATAAACATTTTCACATTTACCTTCTAAAGTGAGATACTGGCCTTTGGGCCAAAGTGAGTTTGAAAATATCGATGGCTCAAAACGATGATATGGTCCCAAAAATGACTTACTCATAAATGCTCATTTATGTCTTAAGTTGGAAAAAAATACACACTGGATCCTTAATCATGTTAAACATTCAGATTATGATTTTTGCAAGGGCTAAAGCTACCAACTAATTAATAACAATTAATCAGATGATTATCTTCTTGGTTACTTGATGAATCCTTTGGTCTATAAAATGTGAAAAAAAAGAGCCAAAGTTGGCGTTTTCAAAATGCTATTTCTGTCAGTCCATCAGTCCAAAACCCAAAAGACTCTCGACAAACATCCTGATACTGTATCATGAATTCAAGTCGTTTGTAATCTCACCTAGTTCTCAACTTGACTACACAAACATATAGTAGAGGGACCGGTAACTTCAATGTGAAGAAGTAAAAATATCTGTGGTTTAAAAAGAAATCATCAAATGAAGTTTATAAACGCTACAAGATCTCCTGCTGCTCTGGCAGGAAGTGTATTCTGGCCTCCCACCTTTAGGTGGCAGCAGCCGCACACATGATCAGTGTCTGTGAATGTTTACTGTTTGAGATCGAACTTAATGTCGTCAGATTTCACCTGACTTATACAAAATGGCTGGATGGCTCCCAGCCAATAGGACGACAGCTACCTATAGACAGCTACACGGTCACACACAGGAGGGCTCAACCATTACTGCTCGGCCAAAACTGTATTAAAAAGGTCAAATTAATTCATTTTGGACTAAATAAGAAACACATTTAATAAAAATCATGAAGAGGACAAAACTCACTTCAACTTTATGTTGATTCTGAGCTCATGTAGCAGCTCATGTTTCCAACAAACCGGTTGAGAAGAAGCATATCCAAAGCATTTTACCACAAAACGAGTGTATACAGTTTCAGCGTTTTTCAGCGTGTGTGGCCCCAGAGGGAGCGAAACACACATCTTTACAACAGACAAACATAAGCCAGCATCTCAGAGCCACAAACCTCTTTGTAGAGCGAGTAGAGGAAGACGGCGGTCTGGACTGTCTTTCCCAAACCCATCTCGTCAGCCAGGATGGTGTCGGTGCCCTGAGCCCAGGAGAACCGCAGCCAGTTGAGTCCCTCCAGCTGGTAGGGGTGCAGCGTCCCCCCGGTGCTGTCCAGGTACTCCGGCTGACGCTCGAACTTTATAGTTGGCTGGGAACAGAAAAGAGAGATGACAGATTTGTAAGCACAGGGCAGCCACAAAGAAACTGAGGAGACAAATCCTGTAAAGGTTGCTCAGAAAGCCCTTTCGTAAAAATGACAATCGTTAAGATCTCAGCTGCAAAAGACACAGTTGACTAGTCATAACCACAAATTTAGAGCATTGTTCATTCAGGTTTTCAGGGACGTTTCAGGAACATTCGCAAGAAATCAAAAAAGGTAAAAATAAGCAAGATTCAGAGCAATAAAAGACAAATACTGTCAGCATTAGGCTTAAAAGACTATATTTGATATAGTTATATAGTCAGTTATTCATATACCGATGGTTCCTCCCTGTCTGTAAAATCTGCAGTGAAAGCTGATTTCATTTGAAGGTCTCATATAATAAAAGAATCTATCCTTATATTCAGCCAATGAACACGTGTTGTGCATTTAAGAACTGCAAATCCCACAGAAACGTCCACAGTCTGCGTTTTAAAAGGAGTTTCCAGAGTCTCAGGATGTTCCAGCCAGAAGAGATACAGTTCTGGGCTGAATGCTGAATTGTCAAAATCTTTGGTAAACACTTGCTCCTCTGTGAGTCTAAAAAAGAAAGTGGGCAAAATTTTAAATGTCTGTACTGTGGACTTACATCTACCACGGGGTTCTCAGGAGGTCTGTCGGGCCGCTTCACTCGTCCTTTCACCTTGATCTTCTTCCCGGGTTTCCCCTCCTCTCCCATCATCAGCTCTCTGAAACAAACAAACAGTTAGTAAAGCACTACATGTTGGTTGAGAGTGTATATGAGCGTGTATCTGTATCAAACTGCATTTTTTAAAAAGCCGTTGTCCCGCGTCTGTGTCTTACCTGTGGTTCCAGTACTGCACCTTGTAGGGGTCGAACTCGGGTACGTCCATGTCCTCGGCCTCCCAGGTCGCCTGGTCGTACGCCAGCTCTCTCCACTTGATCAGGTAGTGGACGTTATTCTTCCTGTCCACACTGGAAAACAGCAAAGAGAAGGAAAAATGCACTTTAATCCATGTCTGGCGTATGATTCACTCCAGAAGAGTAAAAGCATCACACCAATATCTAACATCATTCAAAAAAAGGCCACTTGTGAGTGGTTGTAAATACTGGCCAGGACTCTTAAAAAAAGGGACTTCTTGAAAAATAAAATGTTAAATAAATAAAGGACAGAAAAATTTGATTTAGTGGTGCATCTTTTCAGGGAACAGCTTACAAAGAGAAAGATTTTTATGAATAGATATTATGAATCGAAAGAAACTGGGACAACATTTTCTGAAAAGGTTTTTAACATCTCCTTCAAAGACTAAACATTTTATTCCGATAAAGATCTTAAAGCAGTTTTATTTTGATTGGGCTGTTACTTTATTGTTAGTCAAATAAAAGGCTTCATATAAATGCAGCCAGTGTCTTGTAATTATTTGAGAAAAAGCACTGCAATTAAACTTTTGTTTTCTTCTTCGAACAAGTAAAGTTACAGCATCAAAGCTCATCTGTAAGATGTGTGTGTGTGCGTGCCGACCTGTGGTTGAGGATGCGGTGGATCATCAGCCACTCGAACTTGATTCCAAAGCGGAGGTATTTCTCCTCCAGCTGTGCATACATGGGGTCCTTGTTCTTCCGCTTAACGCTCTTGTCTTCCTCTCCATCGCCAAAGTCGATGGGCGGCGGCTCATCCATGTCGTTCTTCCTCTGGTAGTTTCTGAACATTACCTGGCAATGGAGCTCAAGCTGGAGGGGAGAGAGAGGAGGAAGGTTAGATTAGAAATGTCTGGTCATGTATACGAAACAGGGTCAAATACGTTTTTTGTGTGTGTGTGTGTATTCTACACACCTGGAGCTCTGTGACCCAGGAGCAGTGCCAGTACGACATGTTGGACCACTTGGCAAAGAACTCTCTCTCCGGCCGCCCTGCCAGCGGGGCGGGATCGGGGGCATCGGCTGGAAGGTCTGGAGGGCGGGGGACTGGTGTGGGGGCAGGAGCATCGCCCCACCGCCATGTCAGGATCTTCTGGACCTTCCCCTTCATGGGTGGACACTGCAGTGGAAGAAAGAGAAAAAAAAAATATATTAGTGTTTACCCTTTTCTTTCAATCTCAGGTTTTCTAAAAACCTGCCCACACTCCTAGAATCAGAAACAGTTTGGTTTATTCAGTCAAAGATCACAAGAAAGAAGCGTTGTAGTAACGTGTGCATCAAAATAGTTGCCAATAAATTGTCGCTTGATCAATTTGGCGAGGGAAAAAAAAAAAATCAATTAATCATTTCAGCTGTAAAACTAATTTGTTAGTTGCAGCTCTACTTCTGTGTGCTAAAATTTCTCTGAAAAGTTCTCAAAACTCCATAATATTCCAGGATTTCCACGACCATAACACTTCCGAATACAATACAAAGCTGCTGAAGATGTGGTAAAATATGTGCTTCATGTTTCTCTGGTTACACAGAACCTCTTAATGTACCTCTGCTTTGGTTTCTTGAGTTGGCTGCGGAGTGACTGTTTTTTTAACCAATAATCAAGCCATGCTGACGTAAACAAGCACAGAAATACCTCCAGGAGCAAAAATATCCACAGGATCAATGAGTAAACTTTGCCAGGTCCTGCAAGTCAGCTGTCACTACTCTGACAGGTCAAACTTCACATCAATCACACCCATTTGACCCTGACTGTTGGCGACTCACCGTGCAGCGGGGGCAGATCCACTCTCCGTTGGGGATCTCTGGGAGCGGCGGGTTGAGGCAGTGGATGTGGTAGGACGAGGGGCAGGAGTCGCAGCAGAGGAGCTCCCCTCCGTCTTTACACACCCTGCAGAACTCCATGTGGTGGTCGTCCTCCTCCATCTCTCCAGTCTCACCATTATCCTCCTCGCCCTCAGAGCCCTCCTCCCTGGCCTCCCACTGGATGCCCTCCTTCTCCTGGAATTGGGGGAGTCAGAAAGGGAAAAAAATCAGGTTTTATACTTCACACTCTTAAAATGATATGTTTATTAAAGTTCTTGTTCTGTTTAACTGAAAAAAAATCTTGATTTGAGGATTTTAATCTGTGTTTAATGAGATTTAAAAAATAAGTTCTGTAATAACTGCCTTTAAGGTGTTTCAATATCCCAACATGAAACCATTTCATATTCTCCTGCAGAAACCGTCTGCTGAACCCTCTTCAGTTATAATTGCTGGAAATATTTGCAATCTTTCTACTCTTGCAGTTGCTTTAAAGGAATACTCAATTAATTAATTCAAACGACATTTTGTCCAACCACGATGTAGCTGTCCAGAATGGCCACACTTCAAGGATGGAGTGAAACGCCGGCCGTCAGAGAGGGTGGAGACGCGATTCTAGTTTTGGGACTTGTGGAGAAACGACGAGTGTTTGGAACCTACAGAACGTACATATCAACTGCAAAAAAGTGGATTATACTGCAGCCGAGGTTTGAGAAGTCATTTTTTAGTGACTTGCCATTGTTTGATACTAAAACAGATCATTTTAGATGGAGTATTCCTTTAAGTGGTTAGTGTCAGTCATGTGGTTAAAATCTTAAGAGTATGCGCATGTTGCTTACACAGTGTGGGCAGCTCCACGTGCCCTCAGGGGCTTTCTCCATGTCGGGGTCCAGGCAGACCATGTGGTACGCTCTGGGACAGGTGTCACACAGGATGATCTCTCCACCCTGCTGGCAAACCTCACAGTAGTCCTGGTGGTCTGTCTCATAGCCGTCACCGTCCTCTGCTTCTGAGTTAGAGAGAAAACACTTTTACCAAAACACCTCCTGACATTTCACATTTACCAGAGACACAGGATGTGATATGTGTTGTGATCCAAGCTCAGCATTTATGACACTCTGCCGTGTGTTTGTTTTTTTTTGCCAGAGGAAAACCCACTCGGTGAGTCATTTTTTCCCCTCAACAACACATTTCCTCAATAACATCAACAGACTGAAAATGAAGGGCTTCACAGTTAAAATATAAATCTATTTTGGCAGGTAAAACTGACCTTTAATGCTTGTTCCTCAATATTTGCTAAGACTTCCCAGATCTTCATGTATGGTTTTAATACAGGGCTAAACAAAGCTAGAACTCACAATGAAGGGTTTTACATTTCGTCAGAGAAGTTGTAGCATTTCATAACGATGTGTTTGACATTTTGGAAAGAAACACAATATACTATGTGTGTATTTTGGCAGATTTCAAGGGCTAAATGTTCAGAAACTAACCCTATCCTTTCACCTCAAATCCTCAGACTCTAAACAAAACACCACAACTGCAGTTAAAAGGGTTTCCACACCGAAGCAGCACTGAGGACTTGTTGACCTCTTTCAGTTGCCGATCTGAATTCATCTGTGACGTTGTCAGAGCGGTCCTTCGGTCTTGTGATAGCAGCTACAGAGGATGCGTCAGTAGGCGACAACCCAGACCAACATGTCGTCTTTCTAAATATACCAAACTCCGCTGACTTAGTCATCGTGACTAATGTGTGTATGTGTATGTGCATACACCTCCTCACGTTGTGCATTCCACAGACTGTTAACGCTTTACCCTGCATGCAGTCATTACCATTCACCACTGTGTGTTTAACCTGCAATCTGCAGGCTCTATCTGCAGCTGTTCACAGCTCAACAGGTAAAGCATGAAACAACCAGGGTAACGGGTTCGACTCCCCCAGGTTACACAAAAACTACTGGAAATTCAATGTAAGGCAATAAACAATAAGAGCAGGAAGAGAAAATAAGGAATAAAAAGATGATGATGAAGAACACAAAGAAGACGACTGAATTTAAGTGCAGATGCTACATTTTAGCCGAGTCTCATGCACCCAGAGTGTGAAGACGTACCTTTCTTTTTCTTGGGTTTGCTCTTGGATGGCTTCTTTTTGCTGCGGCTGCTGCGGCTGTTGGATCCCTCCGAGACGGAGACACTGTTCATGCTGCCGTCCTCAAAATCGCTGTCCACGTCAGGCTCATCCTCCTCGCTCTGTGACAACATGAGAGATTCATGCATAAAAACACTTTGTTGTACGTGTCTTAACTGTATGTAGGCGCACAAGTGAAGTGCAAGAGACGGAGAGAGGGAGAGACGGATCGTACCGATGAGCGTTTCCGCTTGCTGTTGAAGCCTCCCAGTTTGATCTTGAGAGGAGCCACTTTCTTGGTCTTGGCGTTATTCTTCTTCTCTTGTGGTTTAGGTGCAGGTTTTGACTTCTTGCGGGCGTTGGGACCTGCCGACACAAAACAGAAAGGTGGACTTCAGTCACACACCGAGCAGAGGAGAGTAAGGAACAGCCGGAAATCCACAAACTGGGTGACAGAAAGAACCAACGGCTCTAAGGGCAAGTGATTTCCAGAAAAAAGCCACTTCCTCTGATAGAAATTCCCTCTGACATTTGCTCTTCTAGCAGAAAAATATCTGGCTGTGATATCCAAACCCAGCATCAGTTTCAGGTCCTGTTATTTCATTTGACCCCTCCTCCCCACTGTACCTTTGCCTTCCTTTGTCTTGGCCTTGCGTAGTGGCGGTGGAGGGGGCTGCTGAGGCTCTGCTGGGGCCGGCGGTGGTGCAGCAGCCGGGGCGACCTCCGCCACCATGGTGTCGACGGCAGCGGGTACATTGGCGGTGGCCAGGGCTGCGTTGGCAGCAGCGGCTCCTCTCAGGGGGTTGTTGGTGCTGAACTCGCGCCACTTGGCACCCAGAACCATCATCATCTTGGACACGGCGATCTTGGGGTTCTTGGCTGCGATGAGGGGCCTGGAGGTGCGGGAAATAAAAAATTTAAATGTGGTCTGATCTAAGTTTTTTAACAGATCCTCAGCACGAACCAAACATGGTCACAGTGAATATTTGACACATTCGGCTGATTGCAGGTTTCTGCAAGTGTAATTTTAGCTCAATTTTCCTTCCAAAACTGCTCATAAGAGAAGGAAAAACAACAGTAACTAGTGCAACATGGGAAATTTATCTCCTGGAAAAGCCATTTTAAAAGAGCACTAAACACCCAAGGCAACATTAATATTTGTTAAGACATTTGAACAGTTCTCTGGTACCATCGGTCAGTGATTTTGCTAAATGCTGTTGATTTTTCCGGCACATTATCAGCTCGGAGTGAGTGCAGGTGAGTATATCTACCTGACGAATTGGCTAAAGGCCTTGTAGTTGGTCAGAGAGCGGTAGTCTTCCTCAGTGAAGACGTGGTCGATGTCCTCCATGCCCCAGTCATCAAGCAGCTGGGACGACGACTTTGGCTCCTACAGGAAACAACCGACAACAGTGAGCTTTATTAATATCAGAGGGACGAGTTAAAATGTACAATTAAAGATTAAACTGACTAAAACTGCACAACATCCATTAAAAGACGCTAAAGGCTAGTACATTTACATTGTTTGTTTCATCAAATGCAGCTAAGACACTGAAAACTGGAAAGGTTTGGGACTGACAAACCACTGAGTCTAGTCTACTTCCTGCTTCTGCTCAGCCGTTCTCTGTTATTCTTAAAAACTGGCAGGGTCCTTAAGGGGTTATTGGAAAATTAAAACAGTCCAACTGTCCAATCTATTTGAAACTTTCTGAAACGTAACGCTGACAAAGCCTCACGCTGGTAAAAAGTTTCACATAACATTACGCAGACAGCACAACAGCTGTAAGATACAGTCTACGATCTTTGGTGGAAAAAAAAGCCAATTACAGTACGTACAACAGAATCTGAAAACACTGCACAGCCCGTTTTCTCACAACCACTTTAACTCAGTGAGTGTGACGTTATCAATACTAATCTGATCAATTGATTAGATGACCACGGTGTGGAGGAGAACCTGGTTTAGCAGACGAGCCCTAACGCGTGCGAAGCTGTCCTGCCCATAATTCAATATGTGCTAAAGAGACAACATGGCTGGTGCCAAGTGTATTTCTGAACATTATTATTCACAACAAACACATTTAAGAAGCTCCTGCTGGATGATTACAGCACTGACTGATCACGCACTGACTGAGTGACGAACACGTGGGACCAGCTGTGGCTTTTTTAAGAGTTTTAAAAAGCGTTGTTGCGTACTTGTGCATCACAAAAGCCAAACCTTCCACCTCTTACAAAAACACTTTTGTTCCCTCCCTGCACGTCAGCAGCCGCCATTATTGTACCTCACAATATACAAAATGATTATGCTGCAGATGCTTAACGTTATCTGTGGCTTAATAGTCTTTACACAACAACTGAATTTCTTTTGGAATTAAATGGTGATTTGTTTTTTTTTGTTAATTTTAAAATAACTTAATCTTGTCTACACATTTGCATGGTTATGAGGTTTAAGTGGCTGGTGAAGAGGGTCTGAAATTAGCAACCACCAAGCAAACAGCCACAAAAATTAATATTTGATAAGTCCAGTAGGACTTTCCTGCGGCACAGACCACTTAGTTTTTAAAGATTTACATGAAATGGCTTGATGATATAGTCACTAATTTAGTGCCGATACAGTTGATTTGTTAGTTCATCAACAAACCGACATTTTGAGAAGTGATCAGTGATTTAAGTCATTTATCAAGTAAAAGCGCCTAAACAGTTTGTGGTTCTAGCTTTACAACTGTGAAGAGTTGCTGATCTACTCAGTTTCATGTGATTGTTGACTGAAAACTTTATGTAAACATTATTTCAGGGCTTCAGGGAAACTGTGATGTCAATTTGTCGTTACTTTTTACGCTCTACAGACTAAATGATAAATCTAAGAAACATGGATTAATAATTGATAGTAAATTAGTTAGAGGCCTACAACATAAAAGTCTTTGTCCCAACTGTTCAACTTTCCCTTCTGATTGTGACTCGCTGATAATTTATCCTGAAACTCGGGCTGCAACTAACAATTATTTCATTATAGATTAATCTGCCGATTCTTTTCTTGATTAACTGGTCTATAAAATATCCGAACACAGTGAAAAATCATAATGTTGCACAGTAATCATTTCCCAGAGCTCGAGTTAACATCTTCAAATTGCTTGTTTTGTACGACTAATAGTCCAAACCACAAACATATTTAGTTTACGATCACAAAAGACAAAGAAAAGCAGCAAACTCATAAGTCAGAAGCTGGAGCCACAAACTGTTTGGCATCTTTGCTTGATTAATCAATTGTCAAAATAGATGCTGATAAATTTCTTGTCAATCGTTAATCTAAACTAATCGTTTCAACTCTGTATTAAACACACTTCGGAGCAGTTGCCTATTGTAATGCTATACTACAATATTTTGGCCAATAAAACCAATTTCTTGCAGATTGGAGCTTATTCCCCAAAGTTTAAAAGGCCCTGAGCAGGTGAGCAGTAATTTCAGTCACTACCAGTTTTGATGTAAACTGCGCCGCCCTGCTCCACCACCCTTTCACCAAAGCTGCTTCCCCATTTCGTCGTCTTACAGAACGAGCTGCAGTCTGGATTGAGGGCGGCTCTGCCAATGAATTAAAATGTGTTTATCTAACAAAAAAGAAAAGGGTCAGTGCAGAGCGGCGCTAGGCGGGGTTACCATGGTAACAGCATATATGCCTTACACACCCTCCCCAGACACGCACGCACGCGCACACACACACACACACGCCACCCCTTGCATAAGTGTCATTAACTACAAGGCCCCCTATTGGCTGCCGGGCCTCGAGTCCACCAGACACAGCTCTTTGTTTAACCATCTCTCATATCGCATCTCTGTTTGTCAAACCGACTCCATTACAGGTACACAGTCAATAGGTGCTCATCGTGGAGCAAAGAAGGGGCTGTTACAAAAGTTATTTTCCAAAAAGGAAAAAAAAAAATTGAAAATGTACTACACCATAGATGCTTAACATTTTAACCCAAAAACCGGTGTACCCGACCCCAGCTGCATTAGTGCCATACCACAGTTTCATGTTGCTTCTGCATTGTTTGGGTTGGCGGTTACAAAGCACACTTTAAAAAAAAAAAAAAAGGACCACACCAGTGGTTGTGCACGTTTTAGCCCATTAACTACAACTCACATATACTTTACGTCACAGCTAATTATTTTGCAAATGATGCTGCTTTGTTTTAGAAATGTTAATTAACCAGTCCAGGAAGCGTATTGGTGTCCATTCATTTCTGTATGTTGTAAAAGTCTGGCAGACCCTGAAAACTCGCACTAGTGGTGTTTCCCTTTTGTCAAAGTGACATTATAGCTATGAGGTAACGCAGTGGAGACCTTTCAGTTCAACCTGTTCTTAACCACATTTAAACTTGCATTATTTTCTGTCAGTATTAACATAGCTGTGTGTAAGAGTCTGCAGATTGACTTTCAGATGTGAACAGGAACAAATGGCTGCATGGAACAAAAGGAAAATACCCCAAATATCCAAAATGGCATCGAAAATGTCAAGTATACATAATTTGTCTTCATGGAGCTAAAACACGCAAACACACTTGTGTGGAGCTTTAAGAGAACTGAATCCAATTTATCATTTTAATTAGATTCCACACAATTATGCATGAAACCTTGTTCAAATGAATTACAATAACTCATGACAATTCTTGAGTTTTCGGGAGTTCAGAGAAGACTTTGTGTGTCTGATTATGGTGTAAATGCTGTGTCAGAGGCTTTCCAACCCGCAGAAAAGATTAATACTCTCCGCCTAATTCTTTGGCACTAAAACGACTAGAATTAAGCTATTATCAGTGCAGATGTATGTGGTGAGAAACTTCGCTAAAACATTACTTTCGCCCTTCAAAACACCCAGCCTTGTTTTCCTCACCGAGCCGTCGTCATCATCATCGTCCTCATCTTCCTCGGGTTCCGGGTCTTTCTTCTTTGAGGCGCTCCTCTCGGCCCCGCCACTGCTCCTCTTCTTTTCTTTGCCGCTGCTGGCTCTCTTCTTCTTTTTGCGTCCCGGAGTGTAGTCGCTGCCCTCGCTGTCAGAGCGCTGGGCCGGGCCGCCATCTTCAGCCTCCTCCACCCCGCCCACGTCCATGGGCTCTGGGGAGCTGATGGGAAGTTCCTGGAACAAGGAGAGCAAAGACAGAAATCAGCAAACTGAAACCATAATGTTTAAGAATAATGGGAACAGAAAAGGGAAATAGATTTCTCGCTGGAGTTCGACTAGATTCTATTACAAGAACATGAAAAAAGAAATCTGTAAAGAAGGAATATGATTCATTTAAATTCCAAAAAGGGAATTATCAAAGTAAACTTTTAAATCAAAGTATCAACTTTCAACACGCTTTTTCTTTAAATTTACTGAGCAGTGTTGTTAGATTACTTAATCATAAAAGATAATGGTTCTAACTGCACTTCTGATCCCTTATAATCCATTGTCCTTTCTAATGATAAAAGTAGAGATATGCTATAGAAAAAGTAATTAAAGTAGGAAAACAATCTCTGTATAATTTAAAGAATGGTCGGGGGGATGCAAGAAATAAGTCGATAAGAAAATGATTGTATGACTGTAAAATACTTGGTGAAAAAGCACTTCAGACCCAACTACTTCCCAGCAAATTTGACTTTATTGGCTGTTTTGCCTACATGAGAAGATTATCAAAGTCAGACAGTCATGCTTTATATTGCGTGTGAAGCTTAACTAATGGTATTCTATAATAGTTTTGTTCCTAGCTTCTATTTAACATCATCTGGACTGGACATGGGATTAAAATGTTGTGATATTCTTTAGATATTTGTCTTACTTTTAGGGTGTACCTACAGTGAGTGACCACACACACACAATAATCTGCATCCTTACCTCTCTGCGTGACCGCCTCTTGCTGCCCTTGCTCTCTCTGCTCTTCTTGGCCTTCTTCTTCTTCTTCACCTTCGGAGTCTCGTTCTCCGAGATCTCCTCTTCCTCGTCGTCTACAAATCAGGCGAGCGGAGACGTTTCATGGTTAAGATACACAGAGGAGCGTGTCAGTGTATTTGGGCCGTGTGATAACATTACTGAACAGAGAGCTGTGACGATAACATGCCTGTCAGTGGGACACTTGCATAGCCGGCTGTAAATAAAACACAAGCGACGTGCCGGCCAAATCAGCAGGGAAACAACTAACCATCAATGAGGAGCTTCTCTCATGCACTTGTATTTTGATCCCTTTCTTCTTTTGTGGTGACTATCTAACTGTTACTTTTTGGTTTTCAACACAAGTCAGGGAACAAAGTTTTTACTTGAGCAGGATAATTAAGCCCTCTCTCCACAGCTGCCAGGCTGCAACCACTCACCTGGTGTCAAATGATATTTAAGTGGTCTATGATTAGACGGCTGGAATAAAAACCAACAGGAGTCCTGAGATCCAGGACTAGTAGAGGATAAGCTAGTGGTTTGAGTTACTACCCCATTTTACAAGTTGCCCTTAGGGGGGTGATTCAAATCAGTTTTGCTCTCGTGGTTAAAACTGTCATTTACAACTGATTAGTCATTAAGATTTACCACACTCTCCTGCAGGCCTTGTGACAGAGGGGACCTCAGTCCAGTGTTTGGCACTGTCTCAGTGGCTCCAACGAGGAGTGGTATGGCACTCAGAGCCTATTAATGTAATTGACTATGGTAAAAAGTAAATGGCAAGCTGCCATTAAGATGCACCTGGTGAGGAAGAAGCTTTAATGTGATGAGCTTTTCAGGTCATATAAAGGAGACCAAGCTGTGTGTACGTGGGTGGGTGCTCAACTGTAAAATCAAGTGGGAAAGAAATCATGTTTAAACAACGTTAACAGAAATCCAGAGCTCAGGTTGAGGTTCCTTGTAAACACTGTGATAGTTTCCTACTTGATGTAAGATTTGACAATTTACTGTTTTGTATAGTGTTCCAAAAGCATCGTAAAATGATCCTACTCCGTAGACTCACAGATCATCTTAGCCTTAAAATGCTTTGATGAGAGTTTAATGAGACTTTTACTCAAGTCACAAAAACCGGTATTTCCCACGTGGTTCTGACTTATCTGGTCCGAGACGTTGCCTACTTGAGATTTGAGTTCCTATAGACTTGACATGACACATGGTAGCAAAAAAACATTCAAGTCTCGAGTTTAGACCGGGTCGAATCTCTGAACAATAATAATTAAAAAACAAACAAAACTGCTAAACAAGCGATAGACAGACCTTTTATTCTCAGCTGTACAAAAACGTGATCTTCAGGGTCAGCATACGGGAATCTGACTTACGACTGATTTGCAATTTGCGTATGAAACTTCTAACTAAGGCTGCATCTAATGATTATTTTTACTATCGATTAATCTGCCGATTATATTCTCTATTAATCATTTGGTCTATAAATATTAGAAAACAGTGAAAAATTCCCATCACGATATGTGATGACCTCATCAAATGTCTTGGTTCGTATATATATATATATATATATATATATATAAAATAGCCAAATCCCAAAAATATTCAATGTATTATGATGCAAATTTTTCACATTTGAGAACCCGGAACAACCAAATTTTTGGAACTTCTGCTGGAAAACTACCTTAAAACAACTCATTGATTAACATAATAGTTGCCGATTAGTTTTCTGTTGATCGACTAATCGATTAATCACCGCAGCTCTACTTGTAACTGCAGCTGAAACATCTTGATTATTCAAATCAACAGAAAATGAGTTGAGAACTATTTCTAAGCACAAACACTGATGATTTTCTAGTTTCACCTCCACCAATGTGAAGTTTTTCCTCTTTTTTCTCTGTTTTATATCTTTGTAAAATCTATTTCTTTGGCTTTTCTTTTAACAAACATCTGAGGGCATCACCACAGACTCTGAAACTGTGATTTTTTTTATAGATGATATAAATGAAGAATCATGCTGAGTTGCTGCTCTGCTTGTGCATTGACTTGAACTTGTATCAAACCAAGGCTGTATCTGAGTCCATGTGCATCTCCAGCTGCAGTGTCTGATATCAGGAGCCGACTGAAAACAAACACGTACTATCGTTTCATCGCATTCAGAGGAACAATAACGTGCATTTATATCCAAAAATAAAACCGATTTTTCACATCTTTTCGCAAAACTGCACACTACTTTGTTTACACAGCATCACTTGTGAGATTTATTAAAAAATGGCGCTATTTGATAAACAGAAATGCAGCTTTTGAGTCGATTTTAACACTTGAAGCGAACTTGAAGGACTATTTGTTCTCAATGGCTCCGCCGTGTACGCCGCGCGTGCTCGTCGGAATTATACAAACTGTAAACAATGCGATCTTCGGCCACAGCAGTGTGAAAACTAGCAGGTATTTGAGAGGATAAAACCGTTAAGGTAGGATGCTAAATATGTATTTACTACACAGGATTATTTTTACTTTTTCCCACACTCAAACCGAAGGCGCCGGCCATGAGGAGGGGAATGCTTCAGAGCGTCATCCGCCAGCTTCTAAGCTAACTGGCTGCCTCCATCTTGTCATCGACACGTAAAAAATACCGGTAGCTGGCTAACGTTAGGCCCCGGGAACATGCCGGGTAGTCGGCGTGACTCCACGACAATGCAACTATCAGCCAAACCGCCTCTGGCTGGGGTAAAATTGTGATTTTTTTTAAAAAAAAAGAGGTGTTAAACAGCAGCGCAGCCGCGAAATTAGCTTGTTTGCTAATGTTGCCGCTAACATTAGCTACCCGGTAGTTAGCAGCATTGACTAGCTTCGCTAACGAATCATGATTGATATGAATGTCAGAAAACATCTGCTCATGCTAGCCTACGACCAGTGTGAACATTAGCAATTTCAGCTAACAAATGAGCCTTGTCTTACCGTGCATTAACCGGTCGTCGGGGGCTCCATAATCGTCTCTGTCATCCTCGCTTCCAGACATAGCGGACAACAGCAGAAAACTTTCTATTTAGTTAGCTAACAGTTTAGCTAACTAAATAAAGTTATTAGTTTGCAGGATAATCCAGAGTTCTGACCCAGTCTTGAGTCTTGTCCAAGTCGTGGTGTGTGTGTGTAGTTAGGAGAGGGGCAGCCGGCCAGGTTTCGACAAGGGAAATAAGAACAAAAAAAAGAAAACGGAAGTGAATATTTAGCAGCGAAGAGCATTCAAAACACAACACCCGGTAAAAACACCGAGCAACATAAACACTCACCGCATGGACTTCTTCCTGGACAGTAAATCTAACTTTATCTGGTTATTAAGTTGGACAGCTCACAAAGATTAGCACCCTCACTCACTCCATCTCTGCGTTCAGCTGACATGCCATCTTGCCACTATCGTTAGTTTCCGTGCCATTAGCATGCGTGCTAGCCGAGCTTGACCGGCGGCCAGGTTCAGATTTGAAAAGAAACGAGCCGCTCACACACTAATATCTAATAATAAAACACCTCAGTGGAGCAACCCGGCATCCGAGGCCACCTCACCTCGACCATCTTATCCTGACTCAAGTAAATTTACAAAACAATAAAACCAAAAAACTGAGATACTCACAACTTGATTCACACAGCTTCCAAAAACAGTAACTCCGGGCTCAGTTTGTCTATCAATCAATACTTGGAAGCTCTTTTTCGTTAAGGTAACGGTATACATACAATTTAAATATATTTCCGTGTTTTTGAGGCAGCGTGTGCGCACGACGCCGTCTCCTCTTTCTCTCCCTCGCACACTACACACACCCCGCGCGCGCGCACACACACACAAAGAGATCAGGGGGCAGGCATCCCATAATATNCCCCCCCTGCACCTCCACCCCCTCCCTTAGCAACCGAGGTTACCATGGAGACGCTCACCCACCCCTCCCACCCCCGTGTGGCATCCCATAATAGTAATGAGCGCAGTCACTGACATCCCTCAATGAGCATAACTCCAAAAAGAGAGAGATAGGAGAAAGGAGGGGGGGGAAAAAAAGGAAAAGCCGTCACATGGCAACTGTGTGTGCCACATGACTGCTTAACTTGAGTGTGCATGTTTGCATGTATGCGCAGGCACTGTACTGTATATGAGCTTGGCTGCTAAGGACTGCACAGGATGTAGATGCAGCGCAGGGCTGGTAACCACCTTTAAAGCACCGCAGGGTCACCAAAAGTGGGGTGACACCGGGTGACCCAGGTGTCACCCCCATATGCGGCATTACGCGCCAAACTGTAAGGCTTCTTTATATACGCGACCCGCCGTCAAGTCAGTCTTTTCATCAGCCAGAAGAAGGTAGGCTGACTTTGGGGATNAAAAAAAAAAGTCTCGTGAGCAGGTCAGCGTGAGGTTAAAAAGTCAGGTTACATGCACGGCCCTCCGGGGAGGAGGTCACAGAGGTCAAACTGGAGTCTAAACCTTCAAGTCTGCTGCTTTAAGCCCCCCTCAAAACAAGAACCAGGGAGCCCAGAAGTACAAGAGCCAAGCCAACAGCTGAGTTAAGCTGTCTGCACACACACACACACACACACACGCTTGCTCCACAGGCTGCTTTGGAAATGCATTGCAGTCAATGCTGGGAAAAACGTCTGGGTCCTAGACAGTTTTTTCCCACCATTGACTGTCTGTAGTACATTTACACTGTGGGGTAAAATGCAGAAGTGTTTGTGCGCAGTGTGGCAGAAAGGCTTCTGAATGACGTTTTACCACTTGGGAAATCACCAGTGTACATGTCAGCTAATGGGGAGTTCTGTATTTGGGGCCTGTGAAGCATCAGAATGAGTTATGCATTGTTATTGTAGCACTGCGGGACGAATCTGCTCCGCTCATGCTGCTCCAGTCACCCACAAGCGTACAAAAAAAAAAGCCCAAAATTCAACAGCTGTCTTACCAGCCAAAGTTCACTTTGTAGCCAAAAGTATGTGGACACTCGAACGTTACATTAGAAGGGGCAAACGTCACATGTAGGGGGCAAGACATATTGGAAAACAAATGTATAAGAGCAACACCTGCACACTGACTCCAAACCATTTGAATAGACAACATTTTGATCCCGGTTGTATCTTCATCCATATGCTGTATATACCAACACGCTGATTGGCTCTATGGTGACTCTATTTTTAACCATCAGCATGATAAACAGAGTGGGTGCACAAAGACAGTCATACATCAATACATCTTTCATTGGACATTTTTTTATATATTTAAGGTCCTTTTGATATACTTGATATGCACTCAATTGCCCATTTATCATGTACTCCTAGCTAAAACTAATGCAGTCTGATATAACCGTCAATAATAAATCCTCCTTTCATGAAGATTATAATGTTCAAACTGTGTTTGTTGATGTTGATTCAACTGTGTGGTCATTTTGGAGAATGTATTTTATGGTGCTGTTGAGCTGTGTTGCATTCTACAGAGAGGTGTATCTCTATAATAATAGAAAAATAATAGAAACTCCAGTCAGTTTAATGCAATACGTGATATATGTTTGATATGGATCTATACATTTGAAGGCTAATCAGACTTACTTATCGATCTTGAGGTAAACATTTGTGCATTTGTACGTATTTGATTGGCTAACACAGTTTTCAGATGACGCTGCGGCAAACGTTGCACCGGGTTTGCAACGTTTTTGCTGGAGTCCCTGTGTTGGGACCCCAGTGGTCTCATTGAAATGAATGAAGGAGGCTGTGTTTTTCCACGCAGCGCTGTTGTGGGTCTGAACACACCTTTATTAGTGAAGACCTGACTCGCAGTCGGCATTCCAGTTCATCCCAAAGGTGACGGATGGGTTTGAGGTCGGGGCTCTGTGCCGGCCAGTCAAGTTCTTCCACACCAAACTGGGAAATCTTTATGGAGCTGGCTTTGTGCACGGGGATATTGTCGTGTTGAAACAGGAAAGGACCTTATGTTGGAAGCACAAAAGTGTCTAAAATATCATTTTATGCTGTAGCATTAAGATTTCTCTTTATTAGAAGTTTGTTAGCCCAAACCATGAAAAAACAGCCCCAGACATAATGTACGCGCAGTGGTGTCCACATACTTTTGACCATGTTATATGTAGAATATAATTGAGAATATTTGTTCGGAGAAAAACTTGCAAGCAAGCAAAGACAGCAGCTGATGGTAATTTAACGTTATGAGTGACTTATTGTGCAGAAAAAGTACCAGTTTCTTGAACACGATGGCATAACCGATTAGTCATTGTATTACGACGCACACGAACGTGGATTGTGTAATTTTTCCTGTGAAATTGGAAAATGACTACCGCTATGAGATTGTTTTAATCTACAGGAGGACTAATGAATGTAGTAACAAATTATTCATGTCAGCATATTGTTGCAATGCCCTGACACTTTGGCTTTTAACCCGCTTCAAGCTGTCGCCCTCCCCTCTCTCTTGGCTTTAGCTGAAGGCCTCTCTCCCTCTGGCCTCCTTTTCTTACAGTCGCCTCTGACTCAGCACACCTTTTATTTTGACTCTCTTTCTTTCTCTTCTGGCCTTCCCTTTGTCCCACCGTCGAGAGTACCCTTCCCTCGCTCTATCCCGACACAAAGAACGACTTAAAAAACAACTTCTCTGTCTTTCTTTTCTCTCCATTTCTTCCTCTTTCTCTCTCCCTTGCTTTGCATCTTTTCCCCCCTCCCCCACACTTCTCCTTTCCTTGACTATGGACACAGTGTTCATGTGTGCATTTGGGGAGGTGGAGGGGAGGAGGGGGGTGTAGGATGAGGGGTGGTGG